>VSMD01043886.1:0-23469 GCA_008750895.1 Mirza zaza
AGACATTCTCAGATAAGCAAAGACTGAGGGAATTCACCAAGACAAGACCAGCCCTTCAAGAAGTACTCAAAACAGTGTTACCCACGGATCAGCACAATAAACACTCACGAATGTAAATCTACTCAAAGCTAAAGATCAAAGCCCAGATAACACAATGGCTGGAGAGAGAAAACAAAGCAACAAAGTTGAACCCAACATAATGAACAGAAGTCTGCCCCACCTATCAGTTATCTCAATAAATGTGAATGGCTTGAACTCCCCACTCAAGAGACATAGGCTGGCTGAATGGATAAAAAAAAACACAATCCAGGTACCCGCTGCCTTCAGGAAACACATCTAACCTGCAAGGATGCAGTTAGACTAAAGGTAAAGGGGTGGAGAACAATATTTCAAGCAAACGGAAGCAAAAAGAAAGCTGGCATGGCGATGCTATTTACAGATAACTTAGTTTTTAAATCAGCAAAAGTAATAAAAGACAAAGAAGGTCACTATATAATGGTGAAGGGTACAGTTCAACAAGAAGACAAAACAATTCTAAATATATATGCACCCAACCTTGGTGCACCCAGATTCATAAATCAAACCCTAATTGATCTAAACAAATGGATAAACAACAACACCATAAGAGCTGGAGACTGTAACACCCCACTGACAGCACAGGACAGATCCTCCAAACAGAAAATCAACAAAGAAATAATGGACTTAAACAGAACTCTAGAACAAATGGGCCTGACTGACATTTACAGGACATTCTACCCCCAAACCACCGAATATACGTTCTTCTCATCAGCTCTTGGGTCATTCTCTAAGATTGACCATATCCTAGAACACAAAGCACGTCTCAAACAATTTAAAAAAATAGAAATGTATATACCAAGTATCTTTTCAGACCACATTATACCATGTATCTTTTCAGACCACAATGGAATAAATGTAGAAATCAATCCTAACAGGAGTTCCCATTTCTACACAAAGTCATGGAAAGTAAGCAACCTTCTGCTGAATGATCACTTCATAAACGAGGAAATCAAAAGATTCCTTGAACTAAATGACAAAGGTGACACAAATTACCAAAACCTGTGGGACACAGCTAAAGCAGTCCTGAGAGGAAAGGTTATTTCCATAAATGCCTATATCCAAAAGTCGAAAAGATCACAAATAGACAACCTAATGAATCGTCTCAAAGAGCTGGAAAAAGAAGAACAGACCAACCCCTAACCCAGAAGAAGAAGTGAAACCATTAAGATCAAATCAGAACTAAACAAAATTGACAACAGGGGAACTATATGGAAGATTAATAAAACAAAAAGTTGGTTCTTTGAAGAAATAAACAAAATTGACACACCATTGGCTAGACTAACGAAAAGCAGAAAAGAAAAATCTCTAATAAGCTCCATCAGGAACCATAAAGGAGAAATCACAACTGATGCCCCGAGACACGAGATATAATTTATGAATGCTACAAAAACCTCTATGCACACAAACTAGAAAATGTGGAGGAAATGGACAATTTCTTAGAAACACACAGACTCCCTAGGCTCATCCAGGAAGAAAGAGAATTCCTGAACAGACCAATATCAAGTACTGAAATTGAAATAGCAATAAAAAAAACTTCCTAAAAAGAAAAGTCCTGGACCAGATGGTTTCACACCCGAATTTGACCACACCTACAAAGAAGAACTGGTGCCTATCCTGCAGAAATTACTCCACAACATCGAGAAGGATGGAATTCTCCCCAACACATTTTATGAAGCGAACGTAACCCTGATACCAAAACCAGGAAAGGATGCAACAAAAAAAGAACACTACAGACCAATATCCCTTATGAATATAGATGCAAAAATTCTCAACAAAATCCTAGCCAATCGAATCCAGGTGCTTGTCAAGAAAATAATTCATCACAACCAAGTGGGCTTCATCCCAGGGATGCAGGGATGGTTCAACATACGCAAATCTATAAATGTAATTCACCATATAAACAGAAGCAAAAACAAAGACCATATGATCCTCTCAATACACGCAGAAAAAGCATCTGACAAAATTCAACACCCTTTTATGATAAGAACGCTCAACAAAATAGGCATAGATGGGGCTTACCCATCTGAAAATGATACAAGCCACATATGACAAACCCACAGCCAATATCATACTGAATGGGGAAAAATTGAAACCATTCCCACTTAGAACTGGAACAAGACAAGGTTGCCCACTATCTCCACTTCTGTTCAACATAGTGCTGGATTTCTTCACTACAGCAGTCAGACAAGAGAGCAGAATTAAGGGCGTCCGAATGGGAGCAGAAGAGATCAAACTCTCACTCTTTGCTGATGACATGATATTATACCTAGAAAACCCCAAGGATTCAACCAAGAGACTGCTTGAATTGATAAATGAATTTGTTAAAGTCTCAGGATACAAAATCAATACACAGAAATCAGAGGCATTCATATATGCCAACAACAGTACAAGTGAGAACCAAATCAAAGACTCAATTCCCTTCAAAATAGCAACAAAGAAAATAAAGTACCTTGGAATATGTTTAACTAAGGAGGTAAAAGTCCTCCACAGGGAGAACTATGAAACACTGAAGAAGGAAATAGCAGAGGATGTAAACAGATGGAAGAACATACCATGCTCATGGGTCGGCAGAATCAACATTGTTAAAATGTCTATACAACCCAAAGTGACCTACAGAGTCAACGCAATCCCTATCACAATACCATCATTATTTTTCAGAGATATTGAAAAAATAATTTTATGCTTCGTATGGAACCAGAGAAGACCCCGTATACCAAAATCAATCCTAGGCAATAAAAACCAAATAGGAGGTATCAATTTACCAGACTTCAAACTATACTACAAGGCTATAGTCATTAAAACAGCTTTTGACTGGCACAAGAACAGGGACATTGACCAGCGGAACAGAACAGGAAACCCAGATATAAAACCACCCTCATATACCCAACCAATATTCGACAAAGCAGACAAAAACATACACTGGGGAAAAGAACCCTTATTCAATATATGGTGCTGGGAAAACTGGATAGCCACATGTAGAAGACTGAAACAAGATCCACACTTTTCACCTTTCACAAAAATCAATTCACACTGGGTAACAAAGTTGAACCTTAGGTGTGAAACTATTATAATTCTAGAGGAAAATGTTGGAAATACTCTTCTAGACGTTGGCCTATGAAGGAATTTATGAAGAAGACCCCAAAGGCAATCACAACAGCAACAAAACTAAACAAATGGGACCTGATCAAATTAAAAAGCTTCTGCACAGCCACAGAAACTGTCAAGGGAGCAAACAGACAACCCACAGAATGGGAGAAAATTTTTGCAAGCTACACATCTGATAAAGGGCTGATAACTAGAATCTATTTAGAACTCATGAAAATCAGCAAGAAAAAGTCAAACAACCCTATCAAAAAATGGGCAAAGGACATGAACAGAAACTTCTCAAAAGAAGACAGAATAATGGCCAACAAACAATATGTTCAACATCTCTAATCATCAGGGAAATGCAAATCAAAACCACAATGAGATATCACTTAACTCCAGTGAGAATGGCCTTTATCAAAAAGCCCCCAAACAATACATGCTGGCGTGGATGCAGAGAGAGAGGAACACTCCTACACTGCTGGTGGGACTGCAAACTACTTCAACCTCTGTGGAAAGCAATACGGAGATGCCTCAAAGCCATACAAGCAGATCTACCATTGGATCCAGCAATTCCACTACTGGGCATCTACGCAAAAGATCAAAAGTCACTTTATTAAAAAGACACCTGCACTGGTATGTTTATAGCAGCACAATTCACAATTGCAAAGCTGTGGAAACAACCCAAGTGCCCAATTCATGAGTGGATTAATAAAATGTGGTATATGTATACCATGGAGTACTACTCAGCTTTAAGAAACAATGGTGATATAGCACCTCTTGTATATTCCTGGATAGAGCTGGAATCCATTCTACTAAGTGAAGTTTCTCAAGAATGGAAAAACCAGCACCACATGTACTCACCAGCAAATTGGTATTAATGGATCAACACCTAAGTGGACATATAGGAGTAACATCTATTGGGTGTCGGGAGGGTGGGAGGCAAGGAGGGGAAGAGTATATACAACCACAACGAGTAATATGAGCAACATTTGGGGGATGGACACGCTTGAATCTCTTACTCGAGGGGGGAGGGGGTCATGTGTAATATATGTAACCTTAACACTTATACCCCCCAATACACTAAAAAAAATAAAAATAGAGTATTTTATGTTATAAGGTAAATAAATAATAAAAACTCTTAAATATTATTTAAAGGTTTAAGAGAACCAATTATTAAATATCTTATTAGGATATCTTGCACGTGGAGTTAAACCTAAAAACAGGATATAATAGTATTCATGTTAAGATGGTGGACTCAACATTCTTGTCCAAGTTAGTTTTCTGTCCCAAACTGAAATTATAGGAAAACTTTTTTTTAAAGCATAAACTCAGAAGAACAGGGGAAACAGGAGAGGAGACAGCAGCCACGTAAGCTTGGAGCTGGATCACACAGCGTTGTAATTACCGGCTTAGCAGACTGACAGAGGGTGTCCTGGAGGTGAGGACAGCGATTAACTCGCTGCGCGGAAGCCTGGGCACTTCTGGGGCTGGGGCGAGCTAATGGGAGAAGCAATGTGAGAACTGAGAAATCATCAGACCTCTGGACCACCTTTCCTTGATCCATGTCTCTGAGGTCTATTTCTCATACAGCTGAAAGGTGTTTGGACAAGCAGAAGATCTCTGTTGAGACACACCAGGTAGATGGGCACCATGGACAAAATAGGGGCATTTAACTGACTGCAAACTGAACAGTGATGGTGCAGATCCCTGCCCCTCCACCCGCCCCACAAATTGGCAGAGGATGCTTTAAGGCCTACATGGTAAAAGGAAAATAAGCAAAATTAGATTTCAGTAAGTGAGCCTCTGTAACCAGCAGGGTCTTGGGTATTGACAAAGTGATATTCACAATGTTTTCAACCAGCAAGGGCACTAGTAAATCAGAAAGATATCAGATATAAACAATTGTTGAGACCATACTCAGACCCACATTGTATGGTTGTGCTGGCCGTGCACTGCACAACTGTAGGTAGCAGCCCTGGCCATATCAGAGAATATAAGCTGAATATTAATTCTAGGCTTAGGTGATTTGTCTCCACGTCTGATTTGACTTGAATTCCTTATAGGTAGAGCCTAGGATACTCCCACAATAATGTCTTTTGTGATTGGTTATTTCAAGAACAGGAACATACTGTCTAGAGCAGGGTCCCCCTGATGGTTCCATTTTTTCCTCCTGATATTTTATACTAGTCAATTCATTTTGACCCATAATTGTTAATGGAATAAGCACAAGAAGCAGTTCCTGATGGGGAAAGAAAGATAAATGTTCCAAGCCTGTCTCCAAATCAGCATAGTAGAAAATCGATGTTAAATGAAAACAGTTTAACTCAGCAAAACACACAAACACAAACTTCTTTACAAAGTGTTTGCTAAATTAATTATTCTAACATTTATCCTGGGTTCTTAAAAATGAGATCATTTGCAAATGAGTGACCTAGCTTGCAACTTTCTGTCACTTGATGGGAATTGGGGGAGGAGGAGGAGATGGGGTGGACCTAGAGCTCTGATATAATAGGGCCTTGAGCTCTTACCTTCCTAATTACCTGAGTACTTCCTCTGAGCTGCTTATCTAATGTTAATGAGCATCAGGCTTACCTAAGAAAATACCAGCCTTTAATTTAATTGGGCTGAATTCTTTAAAGTCTGAATTTAGGCAAAGTTTTAAAAAAGTCACAGTTATTAACCTACTGCCTAATATATCTTTTAAGCCTTCTGGAATCTTGCATTTCAACTGCATGTGTGGTGAATGAGTGATCCAGAAAGTTAATGTGCTCTTTATTATAAATAGTCTCAGTTGTAAATCATTCACTGGTTCCCTCACTAGTCTTCACATAGGTCCAGAAGGAAATGTTTTTACGTCGGAGGCCCCTCACTTCTGTCCAGGCGTCCCCTGTGACCACCTGGGTTTTTACGGAAGTTTTGCCCTCGAGTGTTTGGGTGCAGGCCTCAGCTCTGAGTGCGTGTGTTTGGTCAGGGTTCGGACCAGGTCTGACACTGCTACCTGTTTCTTGAGGTGGAACAGTGGGAGTGACCGCAAACAAAAATAGTTTCATCCTGGTGAACCAGAAGCTCCAGACTGGTGTCAGCAGGGCGGATCCCTGCGCTCGTACCCAAGCGCAAGGTGAGGGCCCCGAGTCACACTCTTCATCTCAGGCTCCTGGCCCGGGGTCAGCACACCTGTAAGCCCGGCGCTTCAGACATGCCTTGCGCTGTGTCTGGGCGCTGCACGGTCGGTGTGGGCCTGGAAGAAGCAGATGCTGGTCATCACCCGGCAGTGACTGGGGCTGGGTTTTCTTTCTTGGAAAAATCTGAAAGGCTTGTGGGATTCATGCCCCAGTGAATTAAAAATGACTTCCCTGAGCGAAATGACCCTTTGAGCACTCGTGAGCTTCCCAGGCCACTATCCTTGCTCTCGAGTAGCCTCCAGCGCAGCTCCTGCCCCAGGGTCGCTGTGCTCTGCATTCGCCAGTGCTGGAGGCCTCTGCGGGGGCGGCGGGGGTGGCAACCCGTCTGCTGGCCCGCAAGTCCCTGCCACTGTCCAGCTCCTGCCCTTGGCGTCAGGGAAGCCTCCCCGGCCCGGCATGTGTAACCCTGGTGAAAGAAGTACAGAACAACTCCCACAAATTCCCAGTAACACAGGCTAGAGATTCCGATTCAGTTTCAAACAGCGTCGTGAGACCATAAGCCAAGGCCCTGCATGTCTCTGCCATGCAGCGGCCCGGGCGGGTTGTCCAGGCAACCACCCTTGAAGGAACCTTTCTCTCAAAAGGATGATCTGGACAAATCGTGTCCATTCCAGAGAGCTGGCCGGCAGCTCCACTCAGTGCACACAAACCTGCTCCATAGGAAAGGCCTGCAGACAGACCTCAGCTCCTCCCCTGTGCGGTCTCGGAGGGATGGCTTCACCTTTCTGCATTTTGAGTTCCTCATTTGTGCAGTCAGGCAATAGTACTGCCCCTGTAGGGCTGAGTGGTTGGAAAGACTAAATGAGAGACGGATGTCAAGTGTGGGGGAAGAGAAAGCATTTCGACACGTGGAAAAGCTGCAGCTACTACGTAGCGCGTGCTCTCAGTAGGCTAGGCGCTGCTCACAAACATGAAAAGATACAACGTATGGCCCAGTGGGCAGCCGGACCCCCGGACAGATGGGCTCATATTTCGTGGGGGCTCGGGGAGCAGCAAGCTAGGGCACACAGAGGGTGCTAGGGGAGCTCCCCGAGTCCAGCTGGAACCTGGCACTACTTGAATTTCCGCCTTTTGTTTTGTAATTGCCTGACAGTGATGTGTTTTCTGGCCACAGGTGGAGTCCTGGGTGTAACGAGGTGGGGCAGGTGAGGCCAGAGTCCAGGTGGAGCCTGGGGAGAGGTGTGGGGGTGGGGAGGGGCTGTGTGAAGGGCCCTGCCCTTCCATGAGCAGTGACAGAGACGCTGCTTCCTGGACAGGCAACCCTCTCTGTCAGCACGGCATCGCGGTTCAAGACCGGCCACCGTTCCACTGAATCCGGCCTCACCACCGAGGGAGTCTGCAGCGCCAAACGCCTGCAAGGGCACCGGTCACCGAGCAATTCTTTCTCGTCTTTTCCCCTAAACTCAGGCTGCTTGTAGGGCTCCTGCTTGGCCATAGTCATGGAAACCATCTTGCGATCATATCCACTTTTCATGGGCACCTGTTACCTCTGGCCATTTTTGTGGACGTTCAAGCTGTCAAAGACTGTAAGTCCTCAGAAGGCCTCAAACTGTGGGCTCGGTGAAGGGGCGGCTGGAATGGGCCTGGGGATTCCATTAAGCATTCAGCCATTCTTGGATTCCACATACACTCGCCAGCAGGCACTGGAAGCTGTTCCCAAGGTGGCCTTTCCTAATCTTCCCATTGTATCTCTGCATAATTCACAGTCTAGTCTGTTCAGCCCCTGTTTGGAAGGCTCTTTTGTCTGCCTCCTCTGATTGGATGCAATCTTTCTCTTTTAGAGCCCACCCTAGCAAATTTTTGGCACATCTCTCAAAATACCTTTGTTGTCCTTGATGATTAATAGTTGTGTGAGTGCTCATCCTTTCTCCATAGCACGGCGAACTGGCCAGCCGGCTAGTGCATTCCCGGTGCCCACACAGAGGACGTGCTCCAAAGACATTTGCTGAACTAAGGATTTAAAAGAGCATGATTCGACACCCACAGCACCTCAGATGGGAACTAGGAAGGAATCTGAAGCCACAGTCCTGGGTTTCATAAGGCTTCCTTGGTCTCCGGTTATAAACATTAAACTCATTTTGAGCCTTCAGAGTGTTTAAACAAGGGCTTGCCTGTGATGTGGCTAATGTTAACTTTAGAAACTGATAATGAACAATGGAAAATAAGGTGTCTGTGGGTAGCAGTGACTAGTAATATTCTCTGTTGAAGGGCTGGTGCCGGGCATCTGGGCTTTTGCGGGTACTTTATATGACATATAGATCAGAAAATTTTGTTCAGAAAGCCTCCCATGCCCAACGAGTAGTCCTACAAATACCTTGAATGGATCAGTGAAATTTGTCAACCGCAGGAACAACAATTCAATTCGAAGAGCAAGAATTCCCAGGGAAGATTTGGAATAAAATTCTGTATGAGACTGGAGTAGTCAGTCTTTGTTGTGATGATGCTGTGTAACAACCTCAAAGTCCCAGTGGCCTTTAATAACAATTGTGTGTTGTTTGTTCATGCACTCATCAGTGGCTGTGGGTTGGGTGCTGTGGCTCAGGGCTGCCCCTATATGTCTTCTTATTTTGGGACCCAGGCTGCATTGATAAATAAAGTTCTCATGTTGGGGAGGAGTTCAGGAGAGCTGTAGTGCCTCTTCAAGGCTTCACTTGAAACGAGCATGTTGTCACTTCTGCTTATATTCCATGAGCCAAAGTATTTTACATAGTCAAGTCCCAAATCAATGGGCAGGGAACAAGGGAGGGAGAGAGGAGAGGAAATATTTACTAAATGATATTACAATTCTACTACAAATGCACTTAGAATATTTTATTCCTTCTACTGATGAAAGTATGGATTCTTTGAAGAAAGAATGCAGCTCCTTGCTTCTTGCTTGGTATATAATGGACACTGTGCATGTTTGCTGAATGAATGATTGGACGGTCATGGCTCAGTTTAACCAGGGGCATAGCCTTTTTCTGCATCTGGTTTTCATGGAGAACATCCTCCCTTGTAGAAATACAGACCGTGTGGAGATTGCATATCATCGGAAGTTCCAGTCCTTGTTGAGAGTTTGCTGCTGTGCTCTGCAGAAGAGCTATCAGGAGAGCAGCCTCCACAGCCAGAGTCCTCCTTGGGAAAGCCTGTGGGTGAGCAGGTGTACAGAGGTGGTTTGGGTGGCTCCCCACCCACTGCGACACCCAGCACGCGCCAGCAGTGGACGGAGAGTAAGTAGGAGGTTTCATCGGTGAGACTTCCACCACCTAGTAAAGGAGCAAGGGCGTGCCCTGCTGAAGGAAGCTCATTGTATTATATAAAAGATTAAACTTACAAAGTAGGCAGCTGGGGGTGGGGTATCCTTATGACAAGAGGCTGCTCTTTTTAAGAGGAATTAGAACAGAATTCCTATAACTAGCATAGTGGTGAAGTCAAGAAAGTGGGAAGTTGCAATAGAGCAGGCCTGCTTTGGAGCCTCAGCTCTTGCACTGTGTGACCTTGGGTAGGTCACTGCACCTGTGCCTCTCTCAGCCTCAGTTTCCTCTACTGTAAACAGGGTAGAATGACAGTACTTACTTCAAAGGCTCCTATAAAAATTTAATTAGCTGCTGCATACAAAGTTCTCAGTCCAGTGCCCGATATGTAGAAAACATAATAATTGGAAGCTATTATTATTTTCATCACCATTATTATTTTAAAGACATCAACTGAATTTTAAATGTTATAAAACCATAATTACATATGAATATCCAGGAAAACCATTTATTTTTCTTTTATTTTTTTATTTTTATTTTTTTTGAAAACATGTATTTTTCAAGGCAAAGAACTCCTTTAGCTATTCTTAGGAAGAGTGAGAGGCAAAAAAGTTGAGAAGGGAAAGAGAGAAGGCCAAAAAAAAAAAGGAGAGTAGAGAAGAAAGAAAAAGAAGAGGATTGGCTTGTTTGAGGTTTCTAAAGAAGAAGAGTTCATTAGGAATTGACTAGAAGAGGAATTCTTGAGTTTTGGCAGTGGGAATTGGGTTTTAAGGGACAAGAACCAAGAAAAGGGCTCCTTCATGGGCTGTAGAAAACCAGATTGAGCTAAAAGCTGAAGACTTGGCCTAGAGGAAACACCAATTCCATGAGTCTGGAGTTGGTGGTAGTTAAGGTAGCCAAGTCCAAGGTTTAATCTCTAGAAGCACTGGGCTGGAGTGATGCCATGTTTGGAAGAAGACAGGGGGTCCTGGATGGTGGCCGCATGCGTCTTGGGACATGCACACCTTGCCTAATAGGCTAGGGGGTCAGGTGTGAGAAGACAGTAAGCCTGGGGAGAGCAGAGGCAGGGCAGATGGCATGAAGGTGACAATGCTGCTGCACCCATGCCAAGACTGATGGGCCTCTTGGGGTGCTCAAGACAAACCTTTGATTACAAGGACACAAGCCTCTCTGCCATTCCAGAACATTTCCTTTATTAGGAACAATTGCCATCTATTTTCTTATGCTTGCATGGAAATAGGATATTATGGAGCGTTGACTATAAACCTCCAGAAGAAAGAGGCGCCTGCACCCAGCTGAAACACACATAATTAAAGGCACTCTTTATGCAGGAAGCCCTGCTGCCTCAGAACATTCTGGGTCACTAGTTTCACAGCTCCTGTTCGTGCTCACAGCACTGAGCATGTCTGCTTTGCTTGCAGATGTGTGCTTGGTGTCTGGCTCAATGTCTGGCACAGAGGAGGTGCTTGATAATGTTTGTTAAATGAATAAATGGAAAATGCTGGAACATCTGAAATAGCTCTTGCTAAGAGAATTTCAGAGTTATTTTATATTAAAAAACATGAAAGCTCCATAAGAGCTGAGCACTTGTGGATCCAAGAGGAGGGCTGAAGGCTCGGTTCTAGGAGAGATTTGGCGCAGTCGAGGTTTGCAGGCAGAGGTGACAGGCCTGGGCCTCGTCCAGTCCAGCCCAACCCCCCAGTGGGTGGCACTTTCCTAGGCCTGATCTTGTCGTGGGCTATATCAGTCAGGACCCCAGTGAAGAGCAGATGCACTCTCACGCTGGGTAAATCAAGGAGAGATGGGTAAAGAGACCATTTACAAGGGATGGGTAAGGTCTAGGGAAGACACAGGGGATGGAGGGGGAGCCTGAGGCTGGTCCAACAGGCTGCCCCTAGGGTTGAAGGGGTGAGGAGAGGGTGTGGGTGGGGGACCTTGGACAGCCATGTGAAGAGGCAGTAGCCTTCACTGGAAGGACTCAGCCATCCTGTGACAATCCTGAGGAAGGAAGCTGAGTGATGGAATCCCCGATCTCACGCTGACCTCCCTCCCATCTCCTGCAGTGCTCCCTATTGGCCGAACCCAGCTGGATGCCAGAGGGCTGTGGAATCCAGTGAGGCAACCCCTCCAGGCCAGCCTCTTGGAACACAGAGCCAGCTAGGGAAGGTGGGGCTTGGATACGGAAAGGTGTGTGGGGATCATTTCAGCCTGGGGAATATCAGATGGGAGATGGCGTCTGCAAGCTCCTGCGTGTGGTCACTCCGTGAGGCAGTGCAGGGGGTTCCGACTGCAGAGTCCAGCTTCTTGAGTCAGTGTGTGATCACATGGCATGAAAATTAGAAAGTACAGAAGTGTCAGGAAATGCAGGGATGAAACTGACACAGGGTAGGGTTTGGGTGGGGCCAGGGAGGTCCACTTAGGTGTTGCCCATTTAATCTTTATTAATGATCTATAAGATACAAACATGTTGTTGAAATTGACCAAGGTCACCAAATGACAGGTGTTACAAGCTCTAGCAAAGAGAAACCAACGAAAGACTTGCCAGAGAAAAATGCCCCTGGATTTAAAGGTAGGATCTGGCCAAATGAGATTCAGCGATCAGGGGACAGTGTGAGTCAAAGCACACGCATCCACTAGGAGGCAGAAAACAGGAAGGGCAAGACGTGAGCAACCACAGCTAAGTTAGAGTGAAACAGCCCACAGGAAACGCCAAACCGTGGGACTTCTGGTAGAAGGAAAAATCTGTGCTGGATGATTCGTTTACAGTATATACATACTTCCTTGGCAACCATGAGTTCGACAACCAAAATCATTTAATCAACCAGGAACTTGCACGGAGCTAAGTCCAAGAAGAGCTGTATATGCTAATGGAGAGCTCTCACAAACTCTAAATTAAAAAATTGTATCTCATGGAATAAAACCAAGAGTTGAAATTTTTAACATATGCTTTGACCCAAAATTGTACTTCAAGGAACTTATACTAAAGAAATAATTGGGGTGATGTTTAGGGGTGGAGGTAGAAGGACGCTCATTATGGAATTTGTTATAATGGCTCCAAGTTAGAGACAACCTATATGTTCGATGGCAGGGGATTATTGAAGGAAATTTTTCTAAATATAAAAAAGAAATGTTGTATAAGAATTTTAATATACTTGGCATATATCCAACATGTTGTTTAAAGAGGAAAAAACAGACTCTACAACAGTATGATCTCATTTTGGTCACACACACAGAAAGACTGGGAAGATTAAAAATGGAAAGACTGAAATGACTGTGAAATGATTAAAAGTGATCAACTATAAAAATATTCAGAGTAATTTCATCTTTTTCTTATCTGAACTCCCTAAATTTCTACAGTGGACATGCATTACTTTGTGATGTGAAAGCACGTTATTTTTTTAACCCACAGGGAGTACTTTCCTGCCTTTTGTGCAGCACGGCAGCTCTCCAGCGTCCTCTGCAGGCCGGCAAGGGAAGGGCACATGCGGAGAGGTGCGGGGCCTGGGCAGGCCGAGCAGCTCCTGGGAGCACAACACAGAGGCCACGTGTATTCTCTCGTGACACTGAGGAGTGTGTCTGAAACCAGTGGAAGGGCGTGGATTACTGGACCTCAGGGAGAAAGGGGATCTAATCTGGGATATAATCTACATTACAAGAAATAAGGAAGAAATGTATTTCCTCTATTTATAAACATTTATTTAACACCTATTCTAAGCCAGGCCTTGTGCTTGGTGGTGGAAAGAACAAGATGAATAAGAACCATCTTTTCCTTTAAGGAGTGCACATCCAAGTGAAGAAAACAGACCCAGAAACAGATCATCGGAACAGAGTGAGGAAAGTTCTACGATCAAGGCTCATACAAAGTAATAGCTGACACGAAGGAGCGGAAGAAACTTGAAGGTAAAGCATGACGTAAGAAGGGCGTTTAAACTGAGCCTTGAAGGACAAATGAACTTTTAGTGGTCAAAGGAAGGCGTGTGTGCACATATGTGCACAGGTGTGTATGCGTGCGCACGCGTGTGTGTGTGCGTGTGTGTGTGTGTGTGTGTGTGTGTGTGTGTGAGAGACAGTGTGTGGAGGACAATGCTCTGACTACTAGAACTGAATGAGGCCTGAGGTTTTTATGTCTCTTCTTTGGTAAAGTGTCAAATCTCCTGCACAGTTTTTTTTTTTTTTTAGACAGAGTCTCGCTGTGTTGCATGGGCTAGAGTGCCGTGGCGTCAGCCTAGCTCACAGCAACCTCAAACTCCTGGGCTCAAGCAATCCTCCTGCCTCAGCCTCCCGAGTAGCTGGGACTACAGGCATGCGCCACCATGCCTGGCTAATTTTTTCTACAGATTTTTAGTTGGCCAATTAATTTCTTTCTATTTTTTGTAGAGATGGGGTCTCACTCTTGCTCAGGCTGGTCTCGAACTCCTGACCTTGAGAAATCCTCCTGCCTTGGCCTCCCAGAGAGCTAAGATTACAGGCATAAGCCACCGCACCCCGCCTCTTGCACATTTTTCATTGGCTTGTTTATTCCAATTTAGAGTTTTTTATATAGTCAAAGGATTCATAGGTTATAAATTTGGTGTATGGTAGGAGCTCAGATATTTAAGACTATCCTGTCCACCACAGAAAATCAATTGATCATGTCTGTAAGTCTATTTATGGACCCCCTATTCTATTGCAATGATCTAAATGCCTATTTTTATGCCAATATCAGGCTCTCTTAAAGACTGTAGCTTTATTTTAAGTCTTGAAATTGTATCGTGCAAGACTCTGACTTTGCTCTTCTTTTAAAAAATTGTCTTAGCTATCCTAAATCTTATATATTTTATTTCCACATAAATTTTATAATTAGCTTATTGATTTCTATAACAAATGGCTTCCAGAATATTGGTTGACATTTGGTGAATCTATAGATCAATTCTGGGGGAACCGATAACACTATTGATTCTTCCAATTCATTAGTACGGTATATCTCTATGTTTGTTTAGTTTCTCTTTGATTTTTCTCAGTGAAGGTTTGTAGTTCTCATTGTACCAATCTTGCACATATTTTTGTTAAAATTTTCTTTAAATATATTATGTTTTTGATGGTATTATAAGTTGATTATTTTCCTTTAATTGCCAGTTGTTTTTTGCTAGTATATAGAAACGTCACTTTTATATTGACCTTGTATCCCACGGTTTTGCTAAACTCACTTATTAGTTATAATAACTTTTAAAAAATAGATTCCTTAGAGATTTTTATATATATGATCATGTTGTCTACAAATAAAGAAAATTTTACTTTCTTTCTTTCGATTTTTTTTTTTTTTTTTTTTTTTTTGGCTTTATAACACTGGTTAGTGTAATTCCTGCATTTAGCAGAGCTCTGGCACACTGAAGCTGCCAGGAGCTGTCCAGGGCTCCAAGAGACCTTCGAACTATACAACAGACCCACCCATCGCTTGATTCTTACCGATCGCTTTGGTCCACTATCATCTCTCCGCTGAACCCTCTCAAAGGCTTCTGACCTCGTCTCCTGACGTCTACTCCACCTGCCCGCGCCAGCCCCACGCACAAACCTCGTCCCCACTCAGCAGCCATGTGTCCTCCTAGGACAGAGCCACACGTGGCCCTGAGGGCTGCTGCTCTTTGTCCTCTCAGCCCTGCTTTGCCTCCCTGGCCATATCCCTCCCTTACCCCTATTTTAATGCAGTGTCTGGAGTCACCTTCCCTAGGGGTGACATGCCTGCTTTTTCCACACAGTCTAGAAGATTGGTGGGCCTCGATCCTTGTCTCTTAGCCCTTCTGAGGCCTGGGATCAAGCTCCACGTGCCCAGCAGTGCTGCGGACAGAGCTGTGAGAGCCTCAGCGCGTCGGCACCCTGGTGCCCTCGTGGAAAAGTCCGGGGAGGCTGGTAGACTTGCTAAGACGACAGACATTCCCTAGGGCCTCTCCCCGAAAACCCTAAGTAATGTGAGTCCTTCCTAAGGTGAGGCATGATGACGTTCTATCTTTCTTGCAGGTCCCCAATTAGAGACTCTACAACAGACACATCAGATCAGATGGGACGGGAATGCCATCAGAGGCAGGAGTGGGCAGGAAACTCCTTGGCCAGGCACAGCGTTCAACCGTCTTTATGCTCACCGCGCTGTCTTCGCCCCTGACGACTAGATCCCTCGTGCCTTGGCTTCGGGTGAAAATAGCTTTAAAACAACCAGGGAGGCATTGTCCTTTGCAGGCGCCATTCCTGCCCAGGCCATCCATCAGCGAAAGCTCCGGGCCACCTACATCCCCTGGCATTGTGGAAAGCACTGTCACATACGTGACCTCAGGTGGGTGGCACAGATATAACTCTCTCACAAACAAGGAGTCTGAGCCGCTGAGCGTCATGAGATCCCGTGGCTTGCCAGGGACAGAGTTGGGGCCGGGATCTGGCTGCCGGACCACCGCCTGCACCACCCCACACCCAGGCTGAACCCTCTGCCTGAACCAGGGCATGGAGAGGACGTAGGGACACCCAGCTCTCTGCCCGCACCCCGCACCCAGGACATGGAGAGGACGTAGGGACACCCAGCTCTCTGCCCGCACCAGAACATGGAGAGGCAGTAGGGACACCCAGCTCTCTGCCCGCACCAGAACATGGAGAGGCAGTAGGGACACCCAGCTCTCTGCCCGCACCCTGCACCCAGGACATGGAGAGGCAGTAGGGACACCCAGCTCTCTGCCCCACACCCAGGGCATGGAGAGGCAGTAGGGACACTCAGCTCTCTGCCTGCACCCCGCACCCAGGACATGGAGAGGCAGTAGGGACACCCAGCTCTCTGCCCCGCACCCAGGACATGGAGAGGCAGTAGGGACACCCAGCTCTGTGCCCACACCCCACACCCAGGACATGGAGAGGCAGTAGGGACACCCAGCTCTCTGCCCACACCCCACACCCAGGACATGGAGAGGCAGTAGGGACAGCCAGCTCTCTGCCCACACCCCGCACCCAGGGCATGGAGAGGCAGTAGGGACACCCAGCTCTCTGCCCACACCCGGCACCCAGGACATGGAGAGGCACTAGGGACACCCAGCTCTCTGCCCACACCCAGGACATGGACAGGCAGTAGGGACACCCAGCTCTCTGCCCGCACCCTGCACTCAGGGCATGGAGAGGCAGTAGGGACACCCAGCTCTCTGCCCACACCCGGCACCCAGGACATGGAGAGGCAGTAGGGACACCCAGCTCTCTGCCCACACCCAGGACATGGACAGGCAGTAGGGACACCCAGCTCTCTGCCCACACCGGGCACCCAGGACATGGAGAGGCAGTAGGGACACCCAGCTCTCTGCCCACACCCAGGACATGGACAGGCAGTAGGGACACCCAGCTGTCTGCCCATACCCAGGACATGGAGAGGCAGTAGGGACACCCAGCCCCTTGCCTGCACCCTGCACCCAGGGCATGGAGAGGCACTAGGGACACCCAGCTCTCCGCAGTCAGAGGCTTTTTTTTTGTAAACAACCACTTGTTGTCTAAGGTCCTGTAGATACTATTTTAAGAAGACTTTCTCACTCAACATAAAGGCAAGGATGGCAGGAAAAGCCTGGGGCAGCCACCACCCACTGTGGCTGAGGATGGGAAGGGCAGGAAGGGCCAGGGCAGCAGGGAGGAGCCACAAGGGAAGACCCCGTCAGGGCTCTCACCCTTGGCTGGCTGCGTTCTTCCACACTGCTGATCTTGGCTTCTTTCTTCACTGCATTCTCCTTTAAAGAGTCGTTCCCCCATTCCGCCTCCCCTTCTGCCTGTCTTGGAGAGCCCTTTCAAGCAGACCTTAAACTAACTAAACACAGAGTGAAGCACGCAGGGCTGTGCATGTGGAGGCTGTGGCCGCTGAGGGCAGGGGCTCTGGGCTCTGTGTGTGTGTGGATGAGGAGCGGGTGGTGGGGACGCCTGGGTCCCCCAGCACTTCGCTTCTTCCTCCTGTCTTCTCCTCCCTGGGCCTCTGCTGTGCGTCTTTCAAGCATCCGTCCCCTGGCTGGATAGTTCTCCCAAGGATGTTCGCCTTCATCCTACCGTGTTTGAGTTTGTTTCTGCCTTCCAGCGTCCTGCCCTCCCTTCCCCTCCCTCGCCCTTTTCTGTGCCTTCCCTTCCTCCGTTTCCTTTTTCGGTAGAGCAGACCTTTCTGCGATCTTGCAACAACAGCACGTTTAGCTGCTGGGTGGGAGGAGGGTGTGGGCCCTGGCGCCTAGGCTTGACGCCAGCCCTTGGAGCGCAGTTCTCCTCGCGCGGCTGGGCTTCACTGCGGCGCGGCTGTAAGGGCGCCGGGGAGGCCAGCTGCGCAGCGCGGGCGCGCCTGGCGGGGACAGGGCCGCGCTGCCCCGGGCTGCAGGCCCGCCCGCCCGCGGGGCGCCCTGAGCGCCCGGCTGCTGCTTTGCTCCCCGCTCTCAGCTGGCCCTTGAGGACAGGCCGCACCGCAGGACGTCAGCACCGTTTTCTGTTTGGTCCAGTTCTTGCTTATCCGACCCGAGAGCTGCTGGACTGCATAAACAATTTTCACAGAATCCCTAACCTGACGGGACACCTGTAACGATCTGGGACCTCTACGTGGGACAGGGCGACTCAAAAGGAGGTGAGAGTACTGCATTTGCCCTCTGCGGAAATTCTGTGACGGGCAGATTCATTACTGTCTCTCAGCTTCAGTTTCTTAAATAGTAAAACAGGGCTCACCACCTCACAGGATTTTGAGGGCCAATGAACGTTGTCTGTCCAAGGCCTCAAGCTCTAGGGCGGGCAGGCACCCTGAGCTGCGCCGGTGAGGGTCCCCTGCAGCCCGAGGACGGAGCCTCGGGGCCGGGCGCCCTGCACAGGCCGTGCGCGGGGGCCGCGAGGGTCCCCTGCAGCCCGAGGACGGAGCCTCGGGGCCGGGCGCCCTGCACAGGCCGTGCGCGGGGGCCGCGAGGGTCCCCTGCAGCCCCAGGACGGAGCCTCGGTGCCCGGCGCCCTGCACAGGCCGTGCGCCTGCGCCTGCTGGAGCCGCCGCAGTCTGAGCGCTCACGCCCCCTGACGCTCCCGTGTTGAAGCCCCAACCCCCGGTGACATGACGGCTACAGGTCCTGAAGGCAGAGACCCCTGAGCGGCTCGGCGTCCTTATAAAAGGGGCGGGAGCTGCCTTGCCCCGCCGCGGGGACACAGCCCGAAAGCGCCGCCCGGCCGGGAGCAGGCCCTGGCCAGACTCCCGCTGCCCGCGCGGCCCCCGACGCCGGCCGCAGATTCGTGGGAATAAATTTCTGTGGGTGACGAGCAGCCCTGTCTACAGCGTTTTGTTCTAGCAGCCGAACAGGCTTCACAGATGGGAAACAGGACTGAAAGGCCAGGCGCTCGGCTGCGGCCACGCGGCGGGCGGCGCAGAGCCGGGACCGCCCAGCGCGCGCCACGCCGACGGTGGGGACAGACACCCAGGACGCGGCCCTGGCCGGCGATGGCGCACGTGCTAAATGTCTTCATGATGGTGGCACAGCAGTGTCCATTCAGTAGAAACTGTGCTTTGAGTGCCCACACAACCGCGCCGCTTTTTACCTTCAGCACACCGTTCCATGAAGTACATGAGATATTCAACATTGTGTTTTATTTATTTATTTTTATATTGTTTCTTTTTCTTACTTATTTTCTCATTTTTATAAATTTTACCGTATTATGGGGGTACAAGTGTTAAGGTTACATATATTGCCCAGGCTCCCCTCCCCCTTGAGTAAGAGATTCAAGCGTATCCATCCCCCAAACGTTGCACATCTTACTCATTGTGGTTGTATACACCCATCCCTTCCTCCCCCCCACCCTCCCGACACCCGATAGATGTTACTCCTATATGTCCACTTAAGTGTTGATCCATTAATACCAATTTGCTGGTGAGTACATGTGGTGCTGATTTTTCCATTCTTGAGAAACTTCACTTAGTAGAATGGATTCCAGCTCTATCCAGGAATATACAAGAGGTGCTATATCACCATTGTTTCTTAAAGCTGAGTAGTACTCCATGGTAAACATATACCACATTTTATTAATCCACTCATGAATTGGGCACTTGGGCTGCTTCCACTGCTTTGCAATTGTGAATTGTGCTGCTATAAACATACCAGTGCAGGTGTCTTTTTAATAAAGTGACTTTTGATCTTTTGCGTAGATGCCCAGTAGTGGAATTGCTGGATCCAATGGTAGATCTGCTTGTATGGCTTTGAGGCATCTCCGTATTGCTTTCCACAGAGGTTGAAGTAGTTTGCAGTCCCACCAGCAGTGTAGGAGTGTTCCTCTCTCTCTGCATCCACGCCAGCATGTATTGTTTGGGGGCTTTTTGATAAAGGCCATTCTCACTGGAGTTAAGTGATATCTCATTGTGGTTTTGATTTGCATTTCCCTGATGATTAGAGATGTTGAACATATTGTTTGTTGGCCATTATTCTGTCTTCTTTTGAGAAGTTTCTGTTCATGTCCTTTGCCCATTTTTTGATAGGGTTGTTTGACTTTTTCTTGCTGATTTTCATGAGTTCTAAATAGATTCTAGTTATCAGCCCTTTATCAGATGTGTAGCTTGCAAAAATTTTCTCCCATTCTGTGGGTTGTCTGTTTGCTCCCTTGACAGTTTCTGTGGCTGTGCAGAAGCTTTTTAATTTGATCAGGTCCCATTTGTTTAGTTTTGTTGCTGTTGTGATTGCCTTTGGGGTCTTCTTCATAAATTCCTTCATAGGCCAACGTCTAGAAGAGTATTTCCAACATTTTCCTCTAGAATTATAATAGTTTCACACCTAAGGTTCAACTTTGTTACCCAGTGTGAATTGATTTTTGTGAAAGGTGAAAAGTGTGGATCTTGTTTCAGTCTTCTACATGTGGCTATCCAGTTTTCCCAGCACCATATATTGAATAAGGGTTCTTTTCCCCAGTGTATGTTTTTGTCTGCTTTGTCGAATATTGGTTGGGTATATGAGGGTGGTTTTATATCTGGGTTTCCTGTTCTGTTCCGCTGGTCAATGTCCCTGTTCTTGTGCCAGTCAAAAGCTGTTTTAA
The DNA here is from genome assembly GCA_008750895.1 of Mirza zaza. NCBI lineage: Eukaryota > Metazoa > Chordata > Mammalia > Primates > Cheirogaleidae > Mirza > Mirza zaza. The sequence continues at coordinate 20,597 of VSMD01043886.1, forward strand.
TGACTATAGCCTTGTAGTATAGTTTGAAGTCTGGTAAATTGATACCTCCTATTTGGTTTTTATTGCCTAGGATTGATTTTGGTATACGGGGTCTTCTCTGGTTCCATACGAAGCATAAAATTATTTTTTCAATATCTCTGAAAAATAATGATGGTATTGTGATAGGGATTGCGTTGACTCTGTAGGTCACTTTGGGTTGTATAGACATTTTAACAATGTTGATTCTGCCGACCCATGAGCATGGTATGTTCTTCCATCTGTTTACATCCTCTGCTATTTCCTTCTTCAGTGTTTCATAGTTCTCCCTGTGGAGGACTTTTACCTCCTTAGTTAAACATATTCCAAGGTACTTTATTTTCTTTGTTGCTATTTTGAAGGGAATTGAGTCTTTGATTTGGTTCTCACTTGTACTGTTGTTGGCATATATGAATGCCTCTGATTTCTGTGTATTGATTTTGTATCCTGAGACTTTAACAAATTCATTTATCAATTCAAGCAGTCTCTTGGTTGAATCCTTGGGGTTTTCTAGGTATAATATCATGTCATCAGCAAAGAGTGAGAGTTTGATCTCTTCTGCTCCCATTCGGACGCCCTTAATTCTGCTCTCTTGTCTGACTGCTGTAGTGAAGAAATCCAGCACTATGTTGAACAGAAGTGGAGATAGTGGGCAACCTTGTCTTGTTCCAGTTCTAAGTGGGAATGGTTTCAATTTTTCCCCATTCAGTATGATATTGGCTGTGGGTTTGTCATATGTGGCTTGTATCATTTTCAGATGGGTAAGCCCCATCTATGCCTATTTTGTTGAGCGTTCTTATCATAAAAGGGTGTTGAATTTTGTCAGATGCTTTTTCTGCGTGTATTGAGAGGATCATATGGTCTTTGTTTTTGCTTCTGTTTATATGGTGAATTACATTTATAGATTTGCGTATGTTGAACCATCCCTGCATCCCTGGGATGAAGCCCACTTGGTTGTGATGAATTATTTTCTTGACAAGCACCTGGATTCGATTGGCTAGGATTTTGTTGAGAATTTTTGCATCTATATTCATAAGGGATATTGGTCTGTAGTGTTCTTTTTTTGTTGCATCCTTTCCTGGTTTTGGTATCAGGGTTACGTTCGCTTCATAAAATGTGTTGGGGAGAATTCCATCCTTCTCGATGTTGTGGAGTAATTTCTGCAGGATAGGCACCAGTTCTTCTTTGTAGGTGTGGTCAAATTCGGGTGTGAAACCATCTGGTCCAGGACTTTTCTTTTTAGGAAGTTTTTTTTATTGCTATTTCAATTTCAGTACTTGATATTGGTCTGTTCAGGAATTCTCTTTCTTCCTGGATGAGCCTAGGGAGTCTGTGTGTTTCTAAGAAATTGTCCATTTCCTCCACATTTTCTAGTTTGTGTGCATAGAGGTTTTTGTAGCATTCATAAATTATATCTCGTGTCTCGGGGCATCAGTTGTGATTTCTCCTTTATGGTTCCTGATGGAGCTTATTAGAGATTTTTCTTTTCTGCTTTTCGTTAGTCTAGCCAATGGTGTGTCAATTTTGTTTATTTCTTCAAAGAACCAACTTTTTGTTTTATTAATCTTCCATATAGTTCCCCTGTTGTCAATTTTGTTTAGTTCTGATTTGATCTTAATGGTTTCACTTCTTCTTCTGGGTTAGGGGTTGGTCTGTTCTTCTTTTTCCAGCTCTTTGAGACGATTCATTAGGTTGTCTATTTGTGATCTTTTCGACTTTTGGATATAGGCATTTATGGAAATAACCTTTCCTCTCAGGACTGCTTTAGCTGTGTCCCACAGGTTTTGGTAATTTGTGTCACCTTTGTCATTTAGTTCAAGGAATCTTTTGATTTCCTCGTTTATGAAGTGATCATTCAGCAGAAGGTTGCTTACTTTCCATGACTTTGTGTAGAAATGGGAACTCCTGTTAGGATTGATTTCTACATTTATTCCATTGTGGTCTGAAAAGATACATGGTATAATGTGGTCTGAAAAGATACTTGGTATATACATTTCTATTTTTTTAAATTGTTTGAGACGTGCTTTGTGTTCTAGGATATGGTCAATCTTAGAGAATGACCCAAGAGCTGATGAGAAGAACGTATATTCGGTGGTTTGGGGGTAGAATGTCCTGTAAATGTCAGTCAGGCCCATTTGTTCTAGAGTTCTGTTTAAGTCCATTATTTCTTTGTTGATTTTCTGTTTGGAGGATCTGTCCTGTGCTGTCAGTGGGGTGTTACAGTCTCCAGCTCTTATGGTGTTGTTGTTTATCCATTTGTTTAGATCAATTAGGGTTTGATTTATGAATCTGGGTGCACCAAGGTTGGGTGCATATATATTTAGAATTGTTTTGTCTTCTTGTTGAACTGTACCCTTCACCATTATATAGTGACCTTCTTTGTCTTTTATTACTTTTGCTGATTTAAAAACTAAGTTATCTGTAAATAGCATCGCCATGCCAGCTTTCTTTTTGCTTCCGTTTGCTTGAAATATTGTTCTCCACCCCTTTACCTTTAGTCTAACTGCATCCTTGCAGGTTAGATGTGTTTCCTGAAGGCAGCGGGTACCTGGATTGTGTTTTTTTTTATCCATTCAGCCAGCCTATGTCTCTTGAGTGGGGAGTTCAAGCCATTCACATTTATTGAGATAACTGATAGGTGGGGCAGACTTCTGTTCATTATGTTGGGTTCAACTTTGTTGCTTTGTTTTCTCTCTCCAGCCATTGTGTTATCTGGGCTTTGATCTTTAGCTTTGAGTAGATTTACATTCGTGAGTGTTTATTGTGCTGATCCGTGGGTAACACTGTTTTGAGTACTTCTTGAAGGGCTGGTCTTGTCTTGGTGAATTCCCTCAGTCTTTGCTTATCTGAGAATGTCT
>VSMD01043887.1:0-95845 GCA_008750895.1 Mirza zaza
AAGAGTTCTTGAGGTGTATCCACTGTTAGAAGGTTTGTAGGGGTTGACATTGGTTACCTGTTGCTTGTTGGCTGAAGTAATCAGGATTTTTTTTTTTTTTCATTATAAAGTTAGTACACTTCAAAATAACTCTTGGGTTAAAGAGTACAAAATAGATGCTAGAGATGATTTAGAACTGAACAACAGTAAGAATAAGACATAACAGAGTCTATGGGGTGTGGCAAAAGGTGGTATTCAGAGCAATATTTACAGTCTTAGATGCATTCTTTAGAAAATAAGAGTTTGAAAGCTTAATTTGGGAAGCTGGAGTTGGTGCTTGGTGGTGGGAAACAAAATAAAAATTAAGTAAAAATGAAGGCAAAGAAACAAAACCCCAAATCCTAAAATAAACTTAGCAGAAATAAGATACATGATAGGGCTTTTGGGAAAGATGCTGGTTGAACTTGTGGATTAGCCTTCACGTCCTCCTGAAACCTCACTAAAACAGTTAAAGAGTAAAAGAAGTAAAGTCATAAGGACAGCAAAAGTAAGATGATGATAATATTTTGGAAGCTAGGAAGCAGGTCAAAGAGTTCAAACTTTCAGCAGACCTGAGAACAATGAATCCTAAGCTATATTGGAGGACGGTGAGCAGCCATCTTATATGGCAGAATTCCCAAAAAGGCTTAATAGTGTGGATTCAGGTACCTCTGGAAGTAGGGGGTACTAGAGGGGCTAAGAACAGGAGACTTGGCTAAAAGTCTTTAGAAATCACTTAGATTCTCAAGTTGCTTCCTCTGTCTCCATTCTCTGGAGCAGTAAAATAGGAATTTTGAAGGTCGGGGTGCCACACTGAATCTTAGGTCCTTCTCCCTCACCCTCTAACCTTCTAGCCCTACATCTATCCAGAACACCGCCAACTAGACTTAGACTTCTAGGCTGGAAATCAGAAGAACATTCTTTGGGGAATCTGATCAAATCAAAAGAAAAGACCAATGATACTAAAATCTCAGAGTCCTCCAATGAAATGGTTTTATCGAGAACTTCCAGCTGTGCACACAGAGCTTCCAGGCAGCTTTTAAATGCTCCATTCTTAGATATGAACAAATAGCTGAGGATATGAAAGAGGCTGAAGCAAGCAAAAAAAAAAAAAAAAAAAAAAGCCTACTTGAAGGAAACAGACTATGTAAGAAGAAGAAAACTTAAAAATCCTAGAATTAGTGAAGATATTTGCATCCATGAAACAATACCATGTTATAAAAAAGGAAAATTCAGAGGAGAAAAAGAATTCTAGAAATCTAAAAGTTCATATCAGAAATGAGACACTCAAAGCCGAGGGAATCACCCAGAATGTATAACAAAAAGAGGTGAAAGCAAAAGGAGGCCTAGTATATGTGGTCTGATAGTTGGATGGGTATTAAAAAGAGAAAAACGTAGAAATTGGAGAGGAGGAAATCATCAATGTAACCGTTCAAGGAGATTTCCCAGAATTGAAGGCAAGGGCTCCATGCCTTCATCAGCACGTGTTAAGAGGAAGCCCCAAGTGCTTGGAGTAAAGCTACCTCTCCTGGGGCCTCTACAGGCAGGAATGAAGAGGGAAGCTCCAAACCATGCCTCTTCATATTATCCTCCAGTCTCAGCCTTCCCACCATTGAGACTATCAGGAGAGAGTCAACATGCCCTTTTTGTTCATCTCAGGCACCACAAGGAGCCCTGAACTCCTAGGATGACCCCCATCTCCTGTGAATTTAATCCCCTACATCTCTGTCCATTCTCCTTTCTGTCTTCATCTGTTACCTGTCTCCAACTCCTGGCCACTTTTCATTCAGCTCTGTGCCACTGACAATCCTTTGCTAACAAAATTCCTTGTATCCTCAACATCTCTGATCATTGCACATACCTTCTTCCTCTAACCAAAGCCTGTCGTCCCTTGAGGATACCACTTTCCTAGAACCCTTTGAAATGGTGGTTATTTTTCTTCACACTCCTAAATATCAGACGTCTTGAATCCTCTTTGTTTTTCTTTGGAATCTTCATATTGTCAGGCTGTCCTACCTAACCTTTGGGTCACACTCCTCATTCTTTGAAGATTTCCCCTTAGGCCTACTGTCAATCTCTTAATTTCTTCCTTACCTTTTTTTTTTAAACAACTCCATATTTTGCTTTTTTATTCAATATTATATGAGAAACATTGGCTTATGTTTATACGTGGAATAATAGTTTAATTGATGCCTAATATAATTACTTAGAGAATCATATGTTTTTAATCATTTCTCTATTTTGACATTGTTTATTGATACCTTAATAATGTCAGTATCTTCTTTTTCAATGAATTATAACAAAAAGGGAAATGATTTTAATATAAGGCACTTTTAAAACTTATAATACATATAAGACACATAACTATAATAAATTTCCCCAAAGTGGTAACCATCTGTAATTTTACTGACAATACAGTTATTCCCAGTTTATCATGACACTGGCTTGAGTAATAATATTTAAAAAATTTTTTCTGTCTTGTAAGGTATACTTCAGAATTGCTGCAGTTTACATCTCTTTCACTATAATTAAATATGAGCTTTGCTCCTGTTATCTTTTTTTTATTAAATATGGAATAAAATATAAAACCAGATTTGGCAGCATTTTTATCAACAATTAAAATAGGTTAAAACTAACACCATCTGAAAAGATTGTTCAAATTTATAAGAAAAAGATAAAGCTCCCCCTTACCTTTATTGAGGTGTAATTAACTTAAAATTGTATATATTCAACACAACACTTCTGTCTTCTTGGTGATTTCAATAGATGATGTCTCCAATATCACTGTTATTTATTTTTGGTCTTTCATATTACCTCAACTTCTCACTCCTTTGATCATATCCTAGGTCTTGTTATTGCCAAACACTTCACTCCCTCTGTAATGTTACCACTTTAAATATCTTCCTCTATCACCTGTCTTTCCAATTTATTCCCCTAGAGTCCTGATGCTAAAAGTCCTTCACTTCCATTGTTCCTCCTTTTTTGCTTTCACTTCCCATGTGCTTGTCCTTTGCCTCTGTCACGCCCATCTGTCCTTCTTCCATCTGTCCATCCAGCTTAAATTCCATGGTCAATTCTTACAGTGATTCCCACACAGTCTCCCTTAACTCCTTTGCTCTTTTGCTTTGCCATGCTCACTTGACAAAACCCCATCTCTGACTACATTCAATTCTTTGCCTTCTCTGTTGCTGCACCTTTGCCACTGAAGGTGATCAGGAAAAGACATGGTATTAATACCATGCTGAGTTGTCTCACTTTAAATTCACGACCAGTAACTCCAAGTAGGCCCTTAATGCTTCCTGACAGTCATACTGCATGTCTGGAGTCCACTTAACTTTCCTGTTTCCTAGGCTACTACTTTATACCTTCTTCCTTCTTAAACCTCCAACACCCCCTCCTCGGTTCTCACACTCAGCTGATGATTGTGTTTCTGCCCTCTCCTGGAGAACAGCGAGCTGCCAAAAGTTGCTGTGCCTTCAGCCCAGTGCCGGAATGAGAAGACACATGGAGCCAATTTGGGCCCCCAAGTGCTGTGGCCACTTTGTCTCACTCATCTACTTTACAGCTTGCAATATCTGATCCTTCACTATCATATTCTCAGTCAGTTCTACTAAGCAAGTCTACCTTTTAAAGATTCTGTCACACTCAATAACCCACTTCTGGTTCCCAATTCTGTGTGAGTATTTAAGTTGTGGACAGCAGAATCCACTTTGGTTTAAGCTGAAGGGGATTTTCCACCTACTATTAATTGTCTTACAAAATTTCTAAGAGGGGGCTAAGCTGGGATGCCACATAGGTGGAAGCCAGGAAAAATGACCAACCATAGTACCAGTGGAAACCCAGTAGCTGATGGTGCTTGCCACTGGATTGCCACCCCCACTGAAGAGGGACTGGACCACCAGGAGGTTTGCTTCATATTCTGGAGAAAAAGAAAATATCCCCACAATCATTTTGGCAGGAGACTCTAGGATCTTATGATCTTTGCTTCTGTCTTCTGCAAGGGTGTATCTGTTCAGTGGAAGTTAGTTATATGTGTATGTCCAATTGGCAGGGCCTTCTGGGAAATACAGTGTTTGGATGTTAGCTAGAAAAATGAGTTGTAATGTAGAGAGGTCCTAAAGTTAGGAAGGGATTTCAAGATATTATGGATAGATACAAATGATCAGATATCTGTCATAGGCATTGAAGATGACCTAAATGACTGAAGGATGCACTATATTCATGGGTAGGGAAGATCCATATCAAGATTTTAATTTTTGTCTAATGAATTTATAAATGAAAAGCAATGTCCAAAATTCCTAAGGGGTTTGTGTGTGTGCCTGTGTGTGTGTGTGTGTGTGTGTGTGTGTGAGAGATGTGAGAGAGAGAAAGACTTAACAAACTGATTCTAAAATTTATATAGAAGGATAAAGGACAAAGAATAGCTAAGACAATTCTGAAGGTCAAGCTGGAGGATTTTGTGCTACCAGAGATTATATATAATGATCATCAAAATTAGAAAAGCAAAGCAAAGACCAGAAAAACTCCAAATAAAAAAACCCCTAAATTTCAAAAAAAGAAAAAGAAAATGCTGTAATATGATTTGTAGACATTTTAAAAATCTAAAACAATACACTTTTTAGGAATATACACATTTTATACAAAATTATAGAGAAGGTATAGAAAAATCAAGTAGTGGCATAGCTGAGAAAATATAAAAGGTATTTCTCTTTTCTGCTACCTCTCTCATCTTGTACCAAATCCTAGGAACTCACTCCCAAATACTGCCCACAAATTTTCCAACACCCTCCACCTTTGCCACCTACTTCTGGTCTGAAGACAGGTATTTGTTTCTAAAATATCTTGAATTAATGATTATCAAAGCATACCTTATTTTATTGTGCTTCACTTTATTGCACTTCACAGGCACTGTGTTTTTACAAATTGAAGGTTTGTGGCAACCCTGCATTGAACAAGTCTATCAGTGTCATTTTTTTAACAGCATGTGCTCAATTCATGTCTCTGTGTCACATTTTGGTAATTCTTGCAATATTTCATACTTTTTCATTATTAGATCTGTTATGGTGTTCTGTGATCAGTGATCTTTGATGTTACTATTGTAATTGTTTGGGGGTGTCACAAACTGCACCCATATAAGATGGTGAACTTAATTGATAAATGTTGTATGTGCTCCTCTTCTTGTACCTCCTTGTTCCCTGAGACAACAATGTTGAAGTTAGGCCAATTCATAACTCTACAATGGCCTCTAAGTGTTTAAGTAAAAGGAGAGTTGCACATCTCTCAACTTTAAAGCAAAAGTTAGAAATGATTAAGCTTAGTAAGGAAGGCATGTTGAAAGCCAAGACAGGCCAAAAACTAAGCCTCTTGCACCAAACAATTAGCCAAGTTGTGAATGCAAAGGATAAGTTCTTCAAGGCAATTAAAAGTGCTACTCCAGTGAACACATGAATGACAAGAAAGTGAAACAGTCTTATTGTTGATAGGGAGAAAGGTTTAGTGATGTGGCTAGAAGATCAAACCAGTCACAACATTTTGTTAAGCCAAAGCCTGATCTGGGGCAAAGCCCTAACTCTCTTCAGTTCTGTGAAGGCTGAGAAGTGAGGAAGCTGCAGAAGAGAAGTTGGAAGCTAGCAGAGATTGATTCATGAGGTTTAAGGAAAGACACCATCTCCTTAACATAAAAGTACAGAGTGAAGCAGCGAGTGCTGATATTGAAGCTGCAGTAAGTTCTCCAGAAGATCTAACTAAGATAATGGGTGAAAGTGACTACACTAAAATGGGATTTTCAATGGAGATGAAACAGTCTTCTCTTGAAAGAAGACGCCATCCAGGACTTTAATAGCTAGATAGGAGAAGTCATGGCCTGGCTTCAAACCTTCAAAGGACAGGCTGACTCTCTTAAAGCTGGTGACTTTAAATTGAAGCCAATGTTCATTTACCATTCTGAAAATCCTTGGGACCTTAAGAATTATGCTAACTCTACTCTTCCCGAGTTCTGTAAGTGGAACAACAAAGCCTAGATGACAACACATCTGTTTATAGCATGGTTTACTGAATCTTTTAAGCCCATTGTTCAGACTTACTGCTCAGAAAAAAAAAAGATTTCTTTCAAAATACTCCTGTTTATTGACAGTACACCTGGTCACATAAGAGCTCTGGTAGAGATGTACAAAGAGAATAATGTTTTTTGTTTTTTTTGAGACAGAGTCTAACTTTGTTTCCCAGGCTAGGGTGCCGTGGTGTCAGCCTAGCTCATAGCAACCTCAAACTCCTGGGCTCAAGCGATCCTTCTGCCTCAGCCTCCTGAGTAGCTGGAACTACAAGTACACACCACCAAGCCCGGCTAATTTTTTCTATATATTTTTAGTTGACCAATTAATTTCTTTCTATTGTTTTAGAAGAGACAGGGTCTTGGTCTTGGTCAGGCTGTTTTTGACCTCCTGACCTTGAGCAATCCACCCGCCTCGGCCTCCCAGAGTGCTAGGATTACAGGTGTGAGCCACCGCACCCGGCCGAGAATAATGTTTTCATGATACTAACAAACAGCCATGGATCAAGGAGTAATTTTGACTTTCAAATCTTATTTAAGAAATAAATTTCATATTGCTATAGCTGGCATAGATAGTGATTCTTCTGATCTGGGCAAAGTAAATTGAAAACTTGGAAAGCATTTACCATTTTATTTTATTTTATTTTATTATTTTATTAGTTTTTTTAGAGACTAGGTCTTGCTTGTTGTCCAGGCTGGAGTGCAATGGCACAATCACAGCTCACTGCAACCTCAAACTGCAGAACTCAAGTGATCCTCCCACCTCAGCCTCCTGAATAGCTGGGCCTACAGGGCATACACCACCATGCCTGGCTAATTTTCCTGATTTTTTTGTAGAGATGGGGGTCTCAATATGTTGCCCAGTCTGGTTTTGAACTCCTGGGCTAAAGTGATCCTCCTACTTCAGCCTCCCAATGTGCTGGGATTATAGGCATGAGCACCTGGCCTGGATTTACTATTTTAGATGCCATTATGAACATTCATGATTCATGGGAGGAGGTCAAAATATCAACATTAACCAGGGTTTGGAAGAAGTGGATTCCAGCTCTCATGGATGACTTTGAGGGGTTCAAGAGTTCAGTGGAGCAAGTCACTGCAGATGTGGTAGAAATAACAAGTGTAGCCTGAAGATGTGACTGAATTGCTACAATCTCCATGATCAAACTTGAATGGATGAGGAGTTGCTTATTACAGATGAGCAAAGAAAGTGGTTTCCTGAGGTGGAATCTATTCCTGGTGATGATGTGGTGAACATTGTTGGAATGACAACGAAGGATTTAGAATATGCCATAAACTTAGTTGATAAAGCGGTGGCAGAGTTTGAGAGGAATGACTCCAACTTTGAAAGAAGTTCTACTGGGAGTAGACTGGGCTGTCAAACAGCATTGTATGCTACAGAGAAATTTTTCATGAAAGGTAGAGTCAATCAATTTGGCAAACTAAATTGTTGTTATATTTTAAGAGACTACTAGAGCTTCCCCAACCTTCAGCCACCACTATCCTGATCAGTCAGCAGCTGTCAACCTAGAGACAAGACCCTCCACCAGCAACAAGATTAAGACTTGCTGAAGGCTCAGGTGACCGTTAGCATATTTTAGTATTAAAGTATTTTTAAATTAAGATGTGTACCTTTTTTTTAGATATGCTATTGCACACTCAATATCTTACAGTATAATGTAATAGAACTTTGATATGCACTGGGAGACCACAAACTCTGTGTGACTTCCTTTATTATGGTATTTGCTCTATTTCGGTGGTCTGGAACTGAGCCTGCAATATCTGGGTTATGCCTGTTCTTTACAAAATTTGGTCTCTTAACATCTCCATAAATTACATTAGTATTAATATCTTATTTCATGGCTGTCAAGAAAAGTTATACAGCTCGCTTTAATGTGAAAGTCATATCGTGTTAAAAGCCAGATGATTAACTATATTGCTTAAAGAAAACATTTCGACAACTTTATTACATGGAGACCAATTGTAAGGAGGGCTCATGTCTTTCTATTAAGTGACCCAGTAACCAATGTTACATTTCATTTCTACTGATTTACTTACTAGTTGCAATGGATTCGTGGTGTTATAGGAAATGTCAGTTGGCCCAAAAGTTTCAATCTACTCCATTTGCTACCTCCACAAAGTCACCTTGGTTTTTTTTTTTCCTCTTTCTTCCTTTTCAAATTTTATTTATTGGTTTTTGTTTTTTAAATTTTTTTTTCTTGTTTATTTTGTCACCTTGGATTTTAATAAGGATAAAAATGTATACTTCCCTGGTACAATTTCCCATTTGATATTTAAGCACAGGGCATTGCAGGTTAGATTTTTTTGTTTCAGAAATGAGACTCCGGAGATATGAAATGACGGCTGCAGTGGTTAGGGACAGAGGTATTTTGATGCTTACTCTCAGCTCTGATGTTAGCTTTTTAACAGTTACAGTCTCAAGGATAGCAGGAGTTATTCAGTGTCTCAAATAATTACTCACATGGAGTAGGTTTTTTTTTTTCCTTGCTGTTGTTTTGCAGGCAGGCTTAGCAGTTTAGTTGGTATTCATTCTTCAGTGACTACTAGCAAATTGGTTAACTAAGGAAGGAGTGATGTCTGTCAGATTGTAAAAGTGTAAATAATGAGTGTCAAATATATAGGCAGCAGAAATCTGAAGTCAAATTATGCCTGTTACTGAGAAAGAAGTTTCTCTTTATAGCTGTTGTGTGCTGGGAACAGAGCAGTTTTCTTGTACTTCTCAAATCTCTCGTTTTCCATAAACAAGATGCTTAGTTGTTTTATAAACACCTTAGAAGAGGTGTCTACATCATTTGCATAGATTGCCCATTTTCAACCTCTTGATTGTATAAAGAGGCTTTTAAATTGAAGGGAGGGGTAAGGGATAAAAAATTACATATCAGGTATAATGTACACTATTCTAGTGATAGGTACACTAAAAGCCCTAACTTCAGCATTATGCAATCCATCTATGTAACGAAAAACCCTGGTACTTTCTAAATCTATTGAAATAAAAAAAATTTTAAAAAATAGATTTAAAAGTTATTTTCTAATTATGAAAGGAATAAATACTTAGAGCAAAAAACTTCTCTAGGAAAGTACCTGTGCCTGAAGTTCACTACTTTTAATACTTTGGTCACTGCACATATGAACACACTCTTACAGTCACACACCACAAACGCATATACAAATTGTATGTGTATTCTATCATAAATTCCTTTTTTCAATTAGAAGAATATCATTCACATATCCCAGTCAACAAATAATCTATAATATCATGTTAAATGTCTAAATAATATTACTTTGTGGGGGTTTATTTATATTAATGTTTATATAAGAAGTCTCATTATTGAACATTTAGGAAATTTCCATTTTAAATCTCTTTAAAATACTTTGATGTATATCTTATACATACATGATTGATACAATCGTGATTTTTTTAAAAGTATATTTCTACAGATTTTTTAAAGATGAAAGAAATAACATATTTCAGATAAGGCAGGGCTTTCTTTTGTTGTTCTCCTCTCTGTTTCCCTCCATTATTTTTCCAAAGTTAGTATATAAATTATATATAGTATTGCTTTTTACATTAAAAAAGTTTATGTAGATGCTATTTTACCAGTGACACTGGAGATAGCCATGTATGGTGATTGTAAATACTCTCTGTGTATCATTTAGCAACTTTTCTTTTTTTTGTATTAACATTATGCTTGAGACACAGTACTACAGAATGTGTGGGCCATTAAAATGAGGGAGTAAACCAAAAAAGAGAAAGGTTTGGTGTCTAGGAAATGGAATATCCAATATTCACAGAATAGTAAAGGGGTAAGAAGACAGTTGTGCACCTGTCCTTGGCAACAACCAGTTCAAATTGGAGTAGGATGGTGAAAAACTGTGATGAAGTCCTCCAGGAGAAAAGGACAACAATTTTTCTTATCCCATCATATTATTATACAATGTCAGAACACTAAGGATGAAGGAAAGATCACACATCAAGGAATTGGATTTACAATAGCATCAGACTTCTCAAGAGCAACATGGGGTGCTGAAAAGATAGTGGAGCAATGCCTTCAAAATTCTGAAGACAACTATTTTCAATCTAGAATTCTATCCCTAGACAAATTATCCATCAAAACTAAATTAATGCAAGTAGAATGCCATGTGCTGACTGATAAATGTACTGGGAGTGCTAGAGTCAGAAAATCATCATTTTGCAACCATTACAATAAAGCTTGTTTCAGTTAAGAATCATCAATGTAGGCTCTATTTAGAGGGAAATTTAATAAGAAAAAAAATGTCTGTATAGTCTTAAATGTCTACCCATGGAAAGTGCATTAGTTACAAGAGAAAGCACAATTACTATCTAGAAATGGTGTAGCATCTTGACTGGATGATCAAAATTAAACACCAATGAGGGATAGATGGAAATTGTGTCCTCCATATGTGATGACCTCAGAAAATCATGTCACTTCCATGCGTTCTAACCAGAGATGAATATCTGATCTAACCATGGGATGTACTAGAAAAACCCAAAATGGAGTACGTTCTATTCAAAAAGAAGTTTCCATATTAAAAAATGTGAATGTCATAAAAGACAAAGATTGAGAAAATTATTCCAGATTTAGGGTGACTAAAAAGATATGACAACTAAATGCAATACTTGATCTGACTGGATCTTCTACTAGAGGAAAAATAAACTGCCATATAATACATGTTTCATGTATTATTCTTACAACTCTTCTAAAAATTTGAAATTTGTCCAGGTAAAACATAAATTGGGCCAATTTATAACATTAGAATCTAAACAATAGATAAAATCATTGGATCAATGTTAAATTTACTAAAGTTGATAACTGTATTGCAGTTATGTAAGAGAATGTTCTATGGAAATATATACACTGAAGTATTTTATGGGTAATGGGCCATAATGTGTGTAACTTCCAAATATTTTAGAAAAAAGATTGATCATCTGTCTTGTATCATCTATCCATCCATTCATGAGAGAGAGAGAAAGGAAGAAAAAAGCAAATGCTAAAGAAAGGGAGCTAAATGTTAGTAAGTAAATCTGGGTAAAGGGTAACACGTTTCATATATTATTCTTATTCTTACAACTCTTCTAAAAATTTGAAATTTGTCCAGATAAAACATAAAAAAGCAATATAAAGATATTTCAGGCATTCAGGCACTAAATAATTTAATCATCATATTATAAGACTATGTGCTTCAGAAAAATGAAGAAATAATAAAAAACAAACGGGATTGAGGAAACTGGGGCTTCAGCACAAGAGAAGAAAGGAAGTCCCAAGAAGGCAATACCATACTGGGGTTAGGCAGCAGCCAGTCTAGAGTATAATAGAAGGATAAAGGGTTGGGGGAGGGAGGTATGAAAAAAAAAGAAAATGAAAAGAAAAAGGGTAAACTGATAGATTGCTTGACTCATTTCAGTAAGTGTTAGGGAAAATTATTGTCTGACAGGTCTGTGGGAGAAAGGGGTCATAAAAAACGAAGCGAATTACAAAAAAAATTCAGGCAACCATGCATTACAGGAAAAGCAAAAAGTTGAATGAGAAAGAAAATATAATTATAAAGTACAGTCTAATATTTACACAGTCATGATAATGTAAACTCTACATTTTATTATAACCAAAATTTATGATTTAATAATATTGGGAAAGGGGTAGAATGTGGTGAGATGTAATAAAGCTAAATCCTCAACAGTCACAACAAAAATCCAGCAAATTCCATCTAAAATTGATAGCTCACTCTATAAAGAGCAGTACAAACATGTGGCAGCCACAATTGGCTGTCTACAAAACATCCAGTCCCTTTCTTCCTTCTACCTGGGTTTTGTTCAGCATTCCCTCCCTTCATTGGCCATGCAGAGCAAGAGGCATCTCCAAGGGCCAAATGCCACATGGTCCAAGCCTCATGCTGTTCCTATCTCTCTTTCTGACCAGCTACAGGAGTCTTCAAACTTTAAACAGGGGGCCAGTTCACTGTCCCTCAGACTGCTGGAGAGTGCAGCGCACATTCCACACATGCGCACTGTGGGCCCGGGACGAGTAGGCTGCTAAGCAGGACAGGCAGCGGTGGCAAAAATACCAGGTGGCAAAAATACCAGGCGGGCCGGATAAATGTCCTCGGCAGGCCGCATGTGGCCTGCGGGCCATAGTTTCAGGACATGACAATGTGCTGCAGTTCTGGCCAATAACATACAAGGGAGGGATTCTTAGAGGCTTCACGGAGACATATTTTTACTCTTACAAAAGAGACACTTTGGAAGTTGCCTTTAGGGATTGTCATATCTGGATGTGGTGTTTAGGGCTGCTGTAGCCATCCTGGGAGCCTGGGAGCTAGCCACGATGGGAGAGGGCAGTGCCCAGAGTGTCTCAGAGAAGTGGAGCTCTGATCACGTTGCATCTTGTATTTTCTCTTGGACATAGCTTTAAAAGATAAAATCAATATAAAATAAATGCAAAATAAAAGAAAATAAAAAATAGTGCATATAGACACAATTCTTTAAAACTCCAATGGGAAGCATACCAAAGACTAGTGCTTCTCAAACTTGAATGTGCTTAAGAGTTATCTGGATGGCTTCTTAAACACAGATTACTAGGTCCTATCCACAGAATTGCCACACTGCAGGGCTCACAGCTCTGTCCTCCCAAGTACTAGTGGGCAGACTCATCTGGAGGCTGCCACTCAGACCTTCTGCACATGTGTGACTCATCTCCCCCTCCCCCCCTCCCACCGCTCTCCCGTCCCTAGGGAACAACATTTCCATTCTAGATTTCCTTCCTCAACCAGAAAAGCACAAAGCCTGCATTGCATCCTCTCCCGAGTCTAGTTAATTTCCTCAATAAAGCTATCCTTTTAACAGAAAATGCCTGTTTTTAGGGATTGTTTTCATGTCAGCAGATTCCAATTTGCAGTTTCTTTTTTTTAGAAACGCAAACACTTATTAACTGTTCCATGAGATGAAAAGGTCTAGATTTTAGTATCTGAGATATCTGGCTGCCTCCCTGGGAGAGGAAAAAAATAACTTTCACTCCTCGATGATTGACAGCAGCAAAATCAGGAAAACAAATCCTAAGTTACTTTCTTAATCACCCTGGCACAGTATGCCAGATGCTGCAGTAAGCTCTAGTATGATCCATCGGATGAGCCTTTTCGGTATGTTTTCTGCCTTATCCTTGACTGATTTACCATGCTGTTCACATATTTCCCCCCTAAATGACTGTATGCCCCTTCTGTCTGATTTTCTCCTTACCCCAAAACCCAGGTCCCTTGTGGAGATATGGAGAAATAGGCCGGCAGAGTTCTCCTGGGAACATCAGCAGACCCGAATCTAAAATAGTAACTGTTCCTTAGAGACAAACTTACTCTAAGATAAAGTGGTGGTTTCCTAGCAATAGTGAGATTTGCGATAGTGGAGGACACATTGGTGGACCCACTAAGCAAACTCATTGATTCGTTCTCTTAAAAATATTTATTGAGTGCCTACTATGTGCCAGCACCACACTAGAACTAGGGATTTGGTGGTGAACAAGTCCTCACCCTCTTTGATCTTACAATCTTTAGATGGAGGCAGATGGTGAAACACATAACTGAACACATTGTTACAGTTCTGGTAAAGCACTTGAAGGAAAGGTATGGAGTATTGTGAGAGAAGCCAGTGAAGAGGAGAAACTGAGGGAAAAAAGCAAAGGTCTGGGATGGGCAGGCACATGGCTTATTTGAAATACTGAAGGAAATCTAGTGTGCTGGGGCACTGGAGTGAGGTATGGAGAAAATAAAAAGGATAGCGTAGCATTATTTTATTGGTGCAACTTGCTTGTTAAGTAGAGATTCTTCAAGATCCATTTTAAAGCAAATGGATGTGGTCCTTGGAATATTTTTACCCAAACATTTTATTTTGAAAATTGTCAAACCTATGGAAAAGTCGAAGGAATGGTACAATGCATACCTGCATACCCTCCAGCTAGATTCAATAACTATTAACATTTTTCCACTTCTGTGCTATCTTCGTATGCATGTATATATGTATATATCTTTTCTTAAATCATTTGAAAGTAAGTTGCATATATCACTTCGCCCCTAACTTCTTCAGCTTTATCTCCTGAGAATTTTAAGGACATTTTCTTACATAGGTACATTACCATTCTCACACCCAAGAAAATGTACCAGCAATTTGGTAATTTGGAAATATCATCTAACTTACAGTTTTTTAAAAAATTTCCCCCAAATGTCCTTTTTTTAAGCTGTTTTTGCTCCCTAATTCAAAACCCGATCCATAGATTTGGTTTTGTCTCTTTTGATTTTTAAACTACTAAATTGTCATTTCTGATGGGCATTTTTTAATTTCAAAATATTAAGGGGGTACAAAAGAATCAATGTTGGTTTTATTGATTTTCTCTATTGTTTTTTCTATTTAACTAATTTTTGTGCCAATATTTATTACCTTCTTTCGTATGCTTGCTTTCAGTTTGGTTTATTCTCATTATTCTAGAGTTTTAAAATGAAAGCTTAGATTACTAATTTGAGACCTTTATTCTTTTCTAATACAGGCACTTAAAACCATTTCTCTCTAAGTACCACTTTAGCTGCATCTCATACATTTTTATATGTTGTGTTTTTATTTTCACTCAGATCAAAATACTCTCTAATTTAATTGTAATTTCTTCTTTAACCCATGGGTTATTTAGAAATGTGTCCTTTAATTTCAAAATATTTTTGGATTTCTGAAATTTCTTTCTGATGCTAAATTTCTATTTTGACTCCATTGTGGTCAGAAGATATACTTTGTATGAGTTCAACCTTTTTGAATTTATTAAGATTTGTTTTATGATCTAGCATATGATCTATTGTGGAGAATGTTCCATGTGTACTTTAAAAGAATGTGTATTGTGCTGTTGTTCATTGAACCATCTGTTAGATACAGATATCTAACAGACAGTTAGATTGTGTTGATAGCATTGTTGAATTCCTCTATATTCTTGCTGATTATCTGTCTAGTTTTTTATCAATTATTTAGAGTGGAGTATTGATATTTCCAACTATTATTATTGAATGATCTCTTTCTCTATTCAATTCTGTCAGTTTTAGGTTTCTATATTTTGAGACTTTGTTGTTAAGTGCATATATGTTTATCATTATTATTTCTCCATGCTAAATTGATCTTTCTAATGTTATAAAATATTTTACTTTATCTCAATTTTTTTCTTTTTTTCTTTTGGAGTATTTACACCACAGAATCAATATTTCTTTTTGTCTTGAAGTCTCTTTGCTTCAGTTCACTTATAGTTACTGTTTGCATAGCATATCTTTTTGCCATGATTTTACTTTCAGTATAATTATGCCTTTGATTCTAAATTATGTCTCTTAAGACAGGATATAGTTTGACCATTTAAAAATATCCATTCTGCTAGCCTCTGTCTTATGTTTGGTCAGGAACCTGCAACCTTCTGATTTCAAGATTGTTCTTTTTTAAGCACCAAAGGAGGCAAGAAAAGCTTCATCTTTCTCTGCTGCACCCGACTTAATAAAAGAGTTTTGTTCTTTGAAGTTTGGGTTTGGTTGAGGGGCCACACTTGGAACTATATTAATAAACTAGGAACTAGATCTGTGTTATGTTGAACATGGATTATTCATGGCTGGGATT
Organism: Mirza zaza; assembly: GCA_008750895.1. Taxonomy (NCBI): domain Eukaryota; kingdom Metazoa; phylum Chordata; class Mammalia; order Primates; family Cheirogaleidae; genus Mirza; species Mirza zaza. The sequence continues at coordinate 15,726 of VSMD01043887.1, forward strand.
TGATATAGTCAGTATAGTTCTTGAGCGTGGGCTGTTGGACTTTTCTTTATCTCTCCAATTCTAGCTTCATGTGGAAACCCAAACAGAATAACGAGATAGATCTCTGTGATCTTGATGCTGAAAGGTGGTGACCAAGGGCCATTGACTGTTGGTTCTCATTTGAACCGGCAGCCATCAGTAAATAGCCATCAGCCAAAAGTAAATAGTTTGTGATTGGCTGACATGTCTAATTTATACCGCTGATTTCCAAATAAGTAACAGTGCTTGGCATTTTGAAGGTTTTCAATAAGTGCTTTTTAAATAAATAAATTACTAAAACATCTTTGCATAAATAGTTTATTGCCTTCATCATAATTCATACTGTAGCTTGATGTCACTAGAAGATTAAACAGTAAATATATAGAGAGTCACGAGCTATAAATTATAAACTAGACCTCACTGTAGATTAAAATACAGACAAATAATTTTTACAGATGCTAGTTTGTTTATAAATTAGAGAAACTACTCCTATAATTATATGATTACTTTAAGGACATGCAGCAAAAAATACCTTAAAAATTAAACACATGTATATTGGTAGGTAAATGTTCTTAGCAAAAGGGAAGTGAATAGTGAGAGAATCAGTTAATTTAGTCTTTCCTCTTTAGTGGAGAAGGGGGCAAAACTAGATGTTGCTTACCCCTTTATTTTACCTTTGCACAGATTTTGAGAAATTACCTTTATAAGAAAGGTGATAATGAACTAGAGTAGTTTTTATCCCTCCATTGACCGTTAGGTGAGAGAGAACAGCGTCAGTCATGGGAACAAAGGGAAAAGACAAAGATGGTTTGGGTTGTTTCAGTTCATCTAGCTGGACACACAGGGACCCACAGCATAGTTCAATTTGTTCCTATCCTATGGGGAGCAGCCAAGAAGTCTTCTGACTTTTCTGATACGCTAGTAACCTGGAGAGGGGACTGAGACCTGGTTAGGTCTCCACCCTCATTTTCACCTCCTTTGAAAAAATATTCACACAGATTCACCAATTATTAACAATTTTCATATTTGGTTCTCTCTCTCTCTCTCTATATATATATATATATGCACACACACATTTTTTTCTGAACCATTTGAAAATAAATTGGAGACATCATGTCCCTTCACCCCTCAATACTTCCATGGGTATATCTGAAGAACAAGAACATTTTCTTATTTATGTAATCTCAATATAGTTATCAAATTTTAGAAATTTAACATTGATGTGTTAATAGTTTTATTTTCTAATTTACAGTCTATATTCCAGTTTCACGAATTGTCTCATTAATGTCTTGTGTAGCTATTTTTAATCCTAAGTCAGGATCACACATTGCATTTAGCTTTCATGTCTCTCTAGTCTCCTTTAATTTGGATACTTCCCTAGCATTTCTTTGTCTTTCATAGTGGACATTGTTTAGCCTGAATTTGCCTGAAGTTCTCTCATTTTTGGATATCTCAGACAGTTACACTGTCTCTCAGTGCATCCATTACTGATGATATGAATGTTGATTATTTGGTTAAGGTGGTGTCTAACAGGTTTCTCCACCACTAAATTACTCTTTTTTCTTTTGTTATTCATGTTCACTTTTGTGGGAGGTATTTTAGGTATATGTAAATATCCTGTTCCTCACTGAACTTTCAACGATTCTCGCCTGAGTCATCACCCTGAGTTTTAAATATAGATGATATCTGTATAATTAGTGGAACACGAGACAGAAACTGAATCAAGTTTTATAATTCTACTAAATTACCCTTGGCAGGTGAAATAGCTGCAGAATGCCAGCAAACTTCTATTTATTCAGTAGATTGACAAACAAAGCAGTCAGGTGAAAGCTACTAGGTATTTTCCAATAGAGCTATAAACAACACCAAGGAGAGAAAGAATAAATTCAGGCTGAGGCTGGAGCCTGGTAAATCTCAGGTTACATTCTCCTGCTACTCAGAGCCAAGTAAACTTTGAGTAGGATAACCCTCCAGGCAATCCGCCATTAATCTCTGGACTGGGAAACTTTTCAGTTTCTCTGTTGTGTTACTGAATGTTTATTTTCAAAATGTACTTAGTTTCCAAGGCTGAGGTTTTTTCTGGGGACACGATTTCCTTGTTCATCCTCAGAATCCTCAGACTTGTAAACGAAGTGTACAGGTCATACCTACCCTGTCCCCATCCAGTGCCTGGCAATGAAGGGCATAGAGGTACCTGGCTTTCTGGAGATGGCTGGGTTTGGGCTTTCCCTGGCTCATTACACATGATACATATACGGTACTCTCCAAGGTGATCATTTGTTTTATATTCATTGGTCCTGTGTGGTATTTTCCTTGACATATATCATATGAAAAGGTGATTCAGAAAGATTCCAAATCGGGTAGTTTGTCAGTGACAAAATTCCGCTGGGCCTTTCTAAGTTTCTGTGACTTTCTAAGCATCAGGATGGAATCATTCTCACAGCCAAATAACGGTACAATTATTTTCACTCATTTATTCCCTGGCGAAGAGAATTAATGCCTATGGGCTTACACAAAGATTAATGCACAAGGAGAATTTCCATAGCATTAGTCATAAAGAAAACTGATAACTGGAATAACTGTTCTGCAAGATAAAAAAATAATTACTAAATCTGGGTTTTATTGAAATATAATTAGGATACAATGAAATGCACATATCTTGAGTTTTGATGAGTTTTGACAATTACATATACCATGTCCCACCACCAAAGCAAGATATAGAACATTTTCATCAGCCCAGAAAGTTCCCTTTGTCCCCGTCCAGTCAACACCTGTCACTCAGAGACAGCCGATGTTTCGATTTCTCTCACTGTCTTTCCCTGCAAGGTGGCCAGTATTCTCACTTGTATCTAAAAAGGCTAGTTTTGCCTGTTTTTGATCTTCATATAAATGGAATCATATAGTACGTACCCTTTTTGGGGTCCAGTTTATTTGCTCAGTGTTGTCTGTGAGATTCATTTGTGTAGTCGTAACTTTTTATTACTATGTAGTATCCCCTAGTGTTATTTTGAAGCATAACTCAGATATCATATTATTTCATTTATAAATATTTCAGTAGGTGACTCTAAAATACAAGGGGTCTAAAAAGACCCTATATTGTCGCATCTAAAAGAAATCAGCACGTATGCTCTGACATATTCTGATCCTCAGTCCAGTGGGGTCGCTGGGGGTTGTGGCCCAGGTTGAGTCAGGAACACCGGGGGTTTGGGGCCTGCCTGTGGTGGAGGGGCAAGGAGTTGGGGGAGAGCATTTATGAACCCTTAGTGGGCTGCTGGGGAAGGGAAAAGCACAGAGAGTGGGTGGGGGGGTACTTGTTCAGGATTGATAAATGTGTGTAGAATAAAAGAGTGACTACATCAGGGAACTTGGGTGGAAAAATACCACTTCCCATGCCTTCTGTCTTTTAGTCCTGGGTTTCCAGCCATGAACCATGTACATTAAGAGGCACCTATTTTCCTTATGTGTGTTTATCATGCTTGAAGATTCCACTAGCCTTCTTTAGAACACACAATATCTCTCAATGCAAAATACCATTTCTTCTCTTTGTTCAAAATGCATCTTTATTCACATACCGCCCTGTCTTTTTGCTGGAATTTAATTCTGACTAGAAGAGATTGGTCTCATTCCCAGGTTAGCATGAATATGCCTGCATGCCATCTTTTCGTGTTCATTAAAATTTTTTTCCCCCATTTTAATTTTCTATTCCAAAAAATAACGTGTATTGACCCAACCCGGCATGCAAATCAGTAACAGCACATTTCATGTTCTTGGTATATTTCCCTGTGCTTGCCTCTATTTCTGCAGCCCTCCTGCTGTTTTCCTGCCTGTGTGTTCCTTTATTCTGTTGATAGCTTTCATTTTAGTCTCCCCCTTCGCATCTGGCCCTTCAAGCTGGGCTGTGGTTCTGCGCCAAGGTTGGGCCGTTCAGCGATTGGACCCTCTCCAGCCCCCACCAAATGCTGTCTCTTTCTGTAGCAGGAAGCTGAGCTTAGGATGTCTTTCTTATGGCATTTGGAATGATGTATTTTGCTTTGGGTGCAAAAGCCCACACTAACTTAAAATGCTGTCTGTGCTCTGTATTTAATAATATATTATTAATAAAAATCATAGAAAAAGCCTCACAATTTTAGAGCCATCTTTGAGCAGAGCCCTCCTTTTTTGGCTGTTATCTTTCAATAACATTAAGAAAAGTCTATAGGTTATATTGCAAAATGTCTTCATGAATGTTTTGTTCCGCTAACATTTTTCCCTGTGCTGTTATGAATTGTGTCATGTTTCCCTCTCAATAGAAGTAAATATTTAAAAATTAGAATTGTTCTAGCTTATGGCCAGAATAAATATTCTTCAAGCAAAAAGCCCAAAAAACAAAAAACCTACTATAATGGCAAGGGACTAAAGCCTAGTTTTTATTGACATATAATTAGCATACAATGAAGTGCACATATCTTATGAATTTGACGAGTTTTAAAAATTGTATACACTTGTGTACCACTGCCAAAACAAGATATATCCATCTCCCCAGAATGCTGTCTCCTTTCCCCTTCCAGTCAATACCCACCACTCAGAAGCAGCCACTATTCTGATTTCTGTCACCATAGAATACTTTTGCCTGTTCTTGAACATTGCATAAATACATTATGAGCATTCTTTTATTTTATGTCTGACTTTTTAAAAAACTTATTATCGTGTCTATGAGATTCATTCATGTTGTTGTGTGCACCACAGTCCATTCCCTTTTGTTGCTGAGTAGTGTTCTGTTGTGTGTTCACACAACTTGTTTTTCTAGGTACCTGTTGATGACCATTCGGGCTGTTTCCGATTTGGGGCTATTTTTAATAAGGTTGCTATGAACAATTGTGTATAAGTCTTTGTGTGGGTGTGGCAAGAGACTCTAAGATGGCCCCAATGGTTCCTGCTTCCTATTTCTTTTGCCCTGTGCAATCTTCTCTCCTTCAGTGTAGGTGGGACCTGTGACTTCCTTTTAACCAATAGAATATGATGAAGGTGACGGCATGTCACTTCCATGATTGTGTTACATAAGATTGTAACTTCCATCTTGCTAGTAGATGCTGTTGACTCTTTTGCTGGCTTTTATGACCTAAGCTGCCCTTTAGAGAGACCCACATGGCAAGGAACTGGAGATGGCCTCTGGTCAACAGCCAGCAAAGAATTGAGCCCTCAGTTGAAGTCTTCGAGGAACTAAATCCTGCCAGCAATCTGTGAGCTTGGAAGTGTTTTCTTTCTCTAGCTGAGCCTCAGATGGAACGTGAGCCCCATCCAATACCTTGATGGCAGTCTTGTGAGAGATGCTGAAGCAGAGGACCCAGCTAAGCCACCCCAGACTCCTTACCCACGGAAACTGTGAGATAGTAAATGCATGCTCTTTTAAGCTGCTAGGTATGTGGTAACGTTACACAGCAATAGGTTAAAACAGCAGGCACATGTTTTGATTTCTCTTGGATGCACATCTAAGAGTGGAATGACTGGATCATATGGTAAGTGTACATTTAACTTTTGAAGGAACTGCCAAAGTGGTGTTCAAGTGGGTGTGTATTTTTGCACCCCCACCAGCCGTGTATAAGAGTTCCACTTGCTCCACATCCTCGACAACATTTTGTGTTGCCAATAATCCTGATTTTCCATTCTGATTGGCATGGGATTATATCTCATTGAGGTTTTTAGTTTGCACTTACTTGGTGACTCATGAGCAATAAACCTGTTTTAACCAGTTGTACAACCTGTTCAAATTTGTTTTCTTTCCAAGAGAAAGACAGCTTATTTGCTGGCTTCATTTTTTGTCCTTGCTATTTGAGGTGGACAGATGAAAAGACAGGATTCCTGTCGTAAGCAAACTCATAATATAATGAACATATCAACATACTCTTATATCTAAAATATAAAATGGGGAATAGAGGGCATGAGATATATTCCATATGTAGAAAAATGAGTAATCCAGTATACTCATTACTAGGTGAAGTAATGAGTACTACTATGCCATAAGGTAGGCATTTATAAATTTCATTTTACAATAAGGAATCTGAACGTTACAGACTGTTGTCAGTTGAAATGGGCTAGGCCATGCTGCAGTGACAAACACCTCACCATATTTCAGTGGCTTAGAACAGTGCAGGTTTATTTCTTGCTCATATGCATGTGCACCATGGGTTGGTCTGGAACTCTGTTCTGCATCTTTGTTATTTTCATTCTAGAACTCTGGTTGACAGAGTATCCACCACCTGGAATTTGCTGATCACTGTGGCTGAAGGAAAAGAGAGCGTAGCAAAGCTTGCATGGGCTCTTGAAGCTTCACCTGAGACTGACATATTCACTTCTGCTCATTTTTACTGGACAAATGAATGACTCCAGCAGGGCAGAGAAATAGAATCCTATCATCCAGAGGTTATGTAATTTCCCCCAAAGGGCAGAATCTGGACTTAAGCCAGATCTTCTAATTCTGAACCTGATGCTTTTCCCCTAAACCATAGGTGTCCCAAATGACCCTTAAAATCATGTGGTTTTATTTACTTATGGTTTCCATGGGCTTTTGTTCTATTTCTAAGGCCGAATATTTTCTAATTCATTTTTCATCAAAATGAGCCAATATTTCATGTAAAAAGAGTTTATTTAGCATACCTGTTTATACACAGGTGCATGTTTTCAATTTCATTTCCAGTTCAGAAAGCTCTGTGGGTAATGAATTTTCATTAAAGTAGTACAAGATTGGAAAATAAAATAAGCTTCGACACATTTTCCAAAATAATCAACACAAACCCAATGTGAGAACCAAACAATTATTACCTCCAGAATCAGTCTCAGATTATTAAAATGCAATTAGACTCAGAGAAGTAGCTCGGCAGGGGGCTATGTTTATTTTTTTTCCCAATCATTTGCACAATAAATTTTCTCAGGGTCTAGTGGACACCTCCTCCACATTGTTTTCCTAATACCTGAACAATACTGTAGGTTCACCCAGGACTCAAGGATTCAAGAATTCGTTTCTTCCTCTATTGGTTTCAAAGATATCAATTAAATAGTAAATCAGATAGGGTCAGATATGATATGCAGATGTGTTTTATGTGGCTCACACAGAGCTTGCAATTTTAAAAAATTAGCTGGAAATACTTAAAAATCTTGCATACAAGTTTGGATTTGCGGCTTCTCTTGTAAAACTGGAAGAGCTGACAACTCAGGGCCCCATTTCTATGTGGCGATACTTGGCTGATGTTGAGTGACAGCTGCCCCTTTAGGAGGGCCATGTGTCATCTGGATCCCGACAGTCCCCACCTGGGACTTCTTTACTCATTTGAGTTTCCTAGAGAGGGCACAGAGAAACTGAAGCATTTCTCAGCATCTCTTTCTCCCTAATTCCCGCGGTTTTCCCAGCCCCAGCTGTCAGAAGACCCTTGATGCCCTGAGCTGCTCAGTAGGGAGCTTCCCTAAAAGCTCCCTGTGGGGCTAAGCACCAGGTGCCAAAATAGTAGGCACTAGCGAATTCAGCCTTGGGTGGTGCACAGTTCCCTTGGCTGTGCCAACGATTTCAGGCAATGCCTAAGCTCCTCCTGACTTACCTCCCCAGCTTCCCTTTCTGCTTGGGCCCTATTACAGTGACAGACTCTCAGAGCTGGCTACAACCTTCCCTTCCTTGACAGCCCTCTCCTGGTTGGGACCCCAGGCTTCCCGCTTACCTGCATCCTCAGCTCATAGCCTGGCCACCTCCTCTGACTGTCACAGTGCAGGCTCTCAGGTAGGCATGGCATTGCTTCCAGTTGCTATGGGCTTAAATTTTGTTATTTATCTGCACAGACTAAGTATGTAATAGAATCTTTGTCTTAGAAAGCTGGATGATGAACTGACCAATGAAGACAATAAAAGTTCAGAAACTCATCCACATGATATGCAGTCGCCTGATTTATGTCAAAGGTGACACTATAGTGGAGTGAGGGAAAAGTTGCTCTTTTGAATAAAAGTGCTGGGTCAATCGTATATCTATATAGAAAAAGCCTATCTTTCCCTGTATGTCACACATACGCCAAAATCAATTTCAGGTGGATTACAGATCTGAAACAAGTAGGCCTCTAGAACAATACATAGGAGAACATTTTCGAGATCCTGTAGTAGACTTTGTTTATTTAGTTCATTTTTTACTCACTCGACACAAAGTAGGATTGAGAGCTTGTCACACACTGGGCTCTGTGCTGGGCAGCACAGATACAAGAATGAAAAAGACATACTCTTTTCCCTCGAAGAACACACAGCTTAGTTAGGGAAAGAGACAAGAAACAAATGATTACAACAAAGTGTGATGAGATCCCTAACAGTGATGGGAGCCCAGAGGTGGGGGTCCCCATTTCAGCCTTGGGGTGCAGTGAGGGAAGGCTTTCTGGAGGAGGCAATACAAAAGAGAGGAGTTATCCAGGAGTGGGGAGCAGGGCACGGCAGGCAGAGGAACCAGCACATGCAACCAACAGCAAGGAAGAGCAGGGCACACAGATTGCTGCTCATTTCTTACTGCAGAGATTCTCTTGGCTGATTTTCTGGCTTCTTGCTGAGCAGTACCACGTGTTTGCTTGGCACATACACCACAGCATGATGTGATGTCAAAGGCAGGCATTGTTATCCTCATTTTACAGGCAGGGATTTGGGGTGCTTGGATGACCTATCCAATTCCATCTAGCTCTCTGGTAGAGACGGTGAAATTAGAACCCAGGTCTTTGGATACCTACTTTTCCTTTCTTTACGTTATGCCATGTGGCTGCCAATTTAGCCTAAAGCAAGCCTTTGGAACATCACAGAGCTGAGTTTTTAAGGGAAAGAGGAAGGATGCCTCAAGCAGCATCTGGCCAGGTTTACAATTAGCCAGGTTAGTGCTTTCCAGCTCCCAGGCACACATAAAGCTAAGGGACTGGAACAGGGCAGGTTACATGGACAGGATCACAAAGAATCAGGGTCACAGGTGTGCCGAGTCAAGTGTCCATTTTGCATTAAATGCCTCTTAAATGTAGGGAGGTGGTCCTGGAAGAAAATGCACACTTGGACGCCATGCCCAACACTTGCCAGTAGGTGGGGCTCAGATGCAGGCGTAAACCGGTAGTTTGAGGGTTTTGCTGAGGCTGCGCTAGGACAGGGCATAGGTGATTGTGCTGGTATCTCTGACGGAAACTGTGACAGAGGCAGGAAGCCTTGGACACATGCAGGATGACAATCGCTACTTGCAGGCCTGCTGAGATCTGCCTAGGTCTTTTGCAAATCTCTGGCTGAACATCACTGTTGGCCTCATGAGCTGTGTGTGCCCTGAAACCAGCAGGAAAGCTGGAAGTAGGGGCCGGGGCTCTCATGCTTGCTCTGCCCGCGTTTACCTGTGGGGGCCCCCAAACAGCTATATTAGGGCCACGGAAAGATTATGGCATCCTTTACCTTCCTCGCATGTCTTGTGCCCACAAGACCCCAGATGTGCATAGTGCCAACCTGCAAGGGGTGTCTTTCTAGATTTTTCCGATGTCCAAATTCTAGTTGAGCTCATCAGACCTATTCTTCTTTTTTTCATTTCCTTGTGCCCCGTTTTGATGGCCACTGGGAAATCCATGTGGATGACAAGCAAATCTCTTGGCACTTTGAAACTTCAGCTTTCTTATCTGTGACATGGGGACGGCTGGTGCCTTCTAGGGCTGCTGTGAGCATCAGTGAAAAACAGTACCAAGAGAGCTTTGCAAACTGTAAAGTGCTCTGTATACTCACTGTGGCTCTACTTATGGGGTCAAGTGTTCTGTTACGCTTTTTATGCCTCCTCCTCCTCCTAGATGGCACGTGTACCGTGCCAGGCATGGTTCCAAGTGCTTCATCATTCGAAAGGCTCCCCACCCCCTGTAAGGCAGGAGCTCTGTAGCCCTACCAGAGGGGGAATTCAAACCCAAGTTTGTGGCTTCAAAACTTTGAAATCTGGGGTTCGCTACTACCCCTGCTGGCCTTTCCTGATCAAAGACAAATTGCTGCAGTGGAAAACCTTACTTTCCACGTTTTCATTTGCTACCAGATGGAGGCTTAAAAGTGGTCCTCCCGGTGGTTCTCACTTCCCTTTGTACTCACCTCCAACCTCCAGGCTTTTGCTTGGGCCCAGCTATTCCCCACTCTCTCGGGATGGAGCGGAAGAGAGGAAGAGGATGGAGAGGGAGTTGGAAGAGCAGGATGGGGGTGCCCTGCTGTCAGTGTGTCCTGCTGCAGGGAGGGTTGGAGTTGCCTTTGCAGGAATGACGAATAGGTGAGGGTGTCCTCCACCCCTGGTACCATTTGGCTTCTGCGGGGGAGAGTGACAGTTCCAGGGTGTATCTGTCGTTGCCCTGTTCGGGCCTGTTGACTGGAAGCATGCTGGGCATACAGAATTAGAAAATGCAAGACACTTTTCTTTAGGTGGCAACGTCCTCTCCACCTGAGAGCTGTCACCTCCCATCTTTTCCTGTCTCAAAGGGCCTAAGGGGGTCTGGGAGCCTTCCAGGGTCAAGAGCTTCATCCAGGAGGTTGGCATGTACCAGAGGGGCATTGGATACGGTACTTTTCAGTTTTTGTAATTTCATGGAGGGATGCCTATTTTTACAAGGTTCATGGTTAGTCTTTGAATTTTAAATTGATCAGGAAAGGGTGGGGAGGTATGAAAAGGGTGACGGGCAGGGGGTATATTTTGTAAATGTATCAAGCTACAGCACCAGCACCAAATGCAAGAAAGGAAGCCAGACAGACAGAAAGGGCACTTGTTGTTAAGGTCTCTTTTGGTCCTAAGATCTGGGATTCAAAGACTGGATTCTAATCATTTGCCTTCATTAAGGTGTAAATGACTGATATTAATACATTGCACTGCTATATCCTTCCATTTTACACAGGAACGATACACAGATACACAAAGCATCACTCATCAGGATTCTCTAGGAGAAAACAAAAGGAGCTGAGCTTCTATAAGGAGCCCTCCTCCAGAGTCCAGCTGTGCATATGAATGACCCTGGCCAACTCTTCCAGGAGGAGGTAGCTCTGGTGGGTCAGACAGGCCAGGGTGGACCTGGAGCCATGGCTCAGTGACACCTCTCTAGGTCGGCCACCCCCTGGGCCCCACAGGTGCCTCTGGCCAAATCATACTGAAATGATAAATGTGGCCCCTTTCCCTGGGTGCCCCAGGGAGGGGGTGGGGCCAGAAGAAAACTTCTTCTCTTTCTCTGGGGACAATCTCAAAGGCAAATATTTAGTTCTGTGGTCAGGTCTCAAGTCCTAGTTTCCGATGCAGCAAATGCGGTTCCTAAACATGGGCAGTCACATGCAGATGCGAAGCGATTAGGGAGCCAGTCCAGTATCTGCTAAGTGCTTTCCAGCTAGACTTTATGCAGGAAGACGGGCCAGTGATAAAGTGACTGCATGGGGAAGTGAATGTCATAGGGATGCCCAGGTCTGGGAGAGGTGGGAGCTCAGAGCAGGGACACTCAGCCCATACTGGAAAGGGGAGGTCAGAAGAATTGTCTGATTAGTTGGAGTCAGCCAAGTGAGGAAGGGGCAGCAGGTCTTTCAGGCAGAGGAGCAGCTCATGCAAAAGGCACTCAGTGGAAGAGTGTGGCATACACCAGGCGTGGCAAGCAGCCCTGCCTTGCTGGAGAAGGAGCTCTGTTGAGAGATGAGGTCAGAGAGGAGAGTGGGCCACGTAGGAAGGTTCAGAAGAGGAAGGAATACCCAAGCAGACTCTATGGAGTCTTAAACCAATACCACTGGCAGAAAACCAAATGATTTCCGTAGTGTCTGGTCTTGTTCCTGTGACAGCCGGGACTACGAAGGCCACAGGGCGCAGAATGACGGGGACAGAGGTCCTTTACACTAGATTAAACATGAATCACTTGGAAGGCCCTTGTATGCCCAGCCCTTCTGAAGGTCACTGATCCTCAGTGTCCGACACTGTGATTTGTAGCTGCAGCCAAATGGGAAGTGTCTGGTCAGAGGTCACATTGGTGTTTACAGAGTTGGTCCCTGTGTTATGGGGCACAGGCCAAAACAGCCAGGGCAGGGGCCTGAGATCAAGGAGTCTCCCCACAACCCAGCTGGAGTACTAACCCCCGAAGCAGGACTACACCCAGCCTGAGGCAACAGGGATGCAAAGACTCCTACCCCCACTCCCACCCCCACCCCCAGCCTGGTCCTGTCAGCATCCTCCTTGCTGGTCTGGTCCAGTTTGGGTATCGGAGCTCTGGTTATATCATTCCATCTTCCCCGAGATGGGAATCTTGGTGTTGATGGCTACAGCACATAAGGTCATGGAAGGGGCACTGGTGTCAAATGCCAATACTGGATAAACCAGTTGCATCCAGCAGGCAAATCACTCAACTTCTCAGGACCTGTGATTTCTTGTCTGTGAAAGGGACTGAGGTCTCCAGCTTGCAGGGTTAAAGATTGAACGAGACAATACATGTAATGCTGAGGCTCAGACCCAGCTCAGTCCTTCCAGCTGCAGTCTGGCGCCTTGCAGAGGAGCCTTCTCCTGCCTTCCTGGGCAGGATGGACAGGAAGTCTCCCTTGATTTGCAGAGGCCTGGGCTTACTTCCCGGCCACCATGGGGCTCTTGGCCTGTAGGGGGCAGCAGCGAGACGTGCTGCCCAGACCAGGCCTCTGGCGGCCGGGCTCGGCAGAGTCTGGGATAGAAAGTTCTCCTTTGCGCAGTGAATGCAGCTTGGGTCGATTTGTTTTTAAATGGGTGATGTTTGAGGTTCCTTTATGAAAGCCCTTCACATCTGGCATTCAAAGAAAATAATCAGTCTAGACTATCAGGCCCGATAGCAGCTTGTATGAAATTTGGGCTCGACTTTGCAGTAAAAGTGCCTCCCTGCTCCAAGCCCAAGCTCCCGCCCTCTCCCTCCTTCTCTTCTTGTGACCTTTTATCTCAGCAGGAGCCCTGACTAGAAAGAGGGTTCTGGAAATGTGGTGTGTTTCTCATTAAGTTTCTGCAGCATAAAAGTCACGTGGTACAAAGCTCTCTTTTTTTTTCCCCCCTTCTCCTTTCTTTCCCCTATATGTCTGCAATAACTCCTGCTGCTTAGGTTTTGTTTAATTTGAGATGATTGAAGACCGGAATCTTGTTGATACGAAGATCTAAAAGAAAATCTGTTTCTAGGGTGCTGGTTTCATTCTTTTTTGGCACTGAGGTGGCCGAACAGAGTTCCAAATAGAATCTGTCCTTCCCCTTTCTCTTCCCTTCCCACATCTGTAAATTTCTTTCTTTGAAACTTGAGGCTAGAACTTGGGGGATTTTAGTGCTCGTCGGGCCCAGATTTGTGAGGGGCCCCAAGCAACTCCTGGGGGCTTTAAGGGGTCTAGTCACACCTGTGCAGGTGAGCATTATAGTCATGACGTCGGTGTTGAACCGAGGCTCCCTCCTTACCCCTTGCTCCGCAGCACCCAGCACCTGGACTCCTCTTTCCTGGGGCCCCTCACCGTGGTCTTCAGCAGCTGGAGGCCAGCCTGGCATCCTCCTTCGAAGAACAACAGGGTCCTGGAACTCCTGAATTTGCATCATCATCACTATCTCAGAGTCTCTGAGCAGGGCTCTGCCCCTGCCTGTGCCAGCTCAGCTCGGAGGCTGATCCCAGGTAGAAATGCTGTTGGCTGCCTCAATGCCCGGCTTCTTGCTGATCTTTGCCCTTCCCTTCCCCTCCTGGGGCATCGTGTCACCCTCTATTACCAACATTCATACGTGGTATGATTGAGCCCTGCCCACTTAAACTTCCATTATGAACAACAGAAGTGAGGAGTGGGGATGTCCATTTCTCGTCTGACTGCCACTAACTCCCTGGGAGACCTCAGGTGAGTCCCTGCCACCTCTGTACTTGTCCTTGTCTTCATAATCTGGGGTGGATCCAAAGGTTTGCTAAACTCCTTTTCAGCTCAAAGGGTTTGTAGCGGGGGTCATCAAACTATTTCCTGCAGAGGTCTGATTTTCTAAATAAAGTTTTATTGGAACCCAGCCACACACATTCCTTTACATATGGTCCACGGCTGCTTTTGCACTGCAATGGCGGAGCTGAGTATTGATAGTTACAACAGAGACTCTATGGCATAGAAAGCCTAAGATATTCACTATCTGGCCCTTTACAGAGAAAGTTTGCCAACCCCTGGTCTACGGCTTTGATTTATTTTATTTTCCAGAGAGTGAGGCAGAATTGTTCCCTAACCACAATAATTTTGTTACATGGAACAAGATTCTGGTGACCAGTCACTTGAATGAGGCTGAGAAGGTGGTTCCAGGATTCTAGCCAGACAGCAGGTGCAGGAGTCTGTATCAGTTTGCTTGGGCTGCCATATAAAATACTATAGACCAAGTGGCTTAAACAACAGAAATGTGTCTCTTAGCCTTCTAGAGGCCAGAAGTCCATGGTCAAGGACTTCTGGCCTCTTAGCCTTCTAGAGGCCAGAAGTCCATGGTCAAGTCCATGGTCCAGCAAGGTAGGTTTCATTCTTAGGCCTCTTCTCTTGGGTCATAAGTGGACATCATCTCACTGCGTCCTCGTGTGCCTTCTTCTTTGTGTGTGCACAGAGCAAGCGAGCGAAGATAGAAGTCAGTTCTTGGTGTTTCTTCTCATAAGGACACTGATTCCATTGGAGCATGGTCCCTGTCTTGTGACCTCACTTAGCCTAAATTCCTTCCCTATAGGTCTTGTCTCCAGATATAATCACACTGGGGAGGGGGCGGGTAGGGCTTTAACATATGAATTTGTGGGGAGCACAATTCAATCCAGAATCCTTATCTTTTTTTTTTACTCAAGAGACTTTCTAATTATTCCAACCTGCTGGGTGGGAAACTATGGCAGTGAAGGTCAGATGTTTGCTCTGTGTCTTAGGTGGGGTTCCCTAGAAGCTAACCTGAGCGGAGGACTTACGTGCAAGTGATGCATGGAGGAATTGCTCCCTGGGGATTGGTAAGGGAGTCAGGAAGGACAGGGCCAGAACTAGGCAAAGCCCTGCAGGGGAAGCCCAATCTTGATCCTTCAGGGAAGCTCTGGAGCAGGTGTCCTCAAACTACGGCCCGCGGGCCACATGCAGCCCGCTGAGGACATTTATCCGTCCAGCCGGGTGTTTTTGCCATCGCTGCCTGTCCTGCTTAGCAGCCGACTCATTCGGGGCCCACAGAGCGCATGTGTGGAATGTGAGTCGCACTCTCCAACGGTCTGAGGGACAGTGAACTGGCACCCTGTTTAAAAAGTTTGAGGACCCCTGCTCTGGAGCATGAGTTCCATCTCAGGGTCTGATGTGCCCCATCTGTCGTCAGTGGCCTTGGGTGGGCAGTGGCTCCCAGGCACTTCCAGTCTCTGCAGCTGTGGGCAAAGCAGCTCTAGCCTCCCACGGGAGATGCAGGTGCAGACGGCGGAAGCAAGAGCACCCGGAAGCCAGGGGAGGGTTGTGCAGCAACTGCAAAAGGGATTGGAGGTGTCCGGGCAGAGCGTTGACTGCGTCGCCACGTTCCAAAGAGAAAAGTCTGAGTCCATGGCAAAGTGTATATGGAAGAATGTCTAGGCCCATTTTGGTAAAATGAAAATTGAAACATCCGTGAGAGTGTTGTATACTTGGAAGTCATCTGAGGAAGGAACGATACTAGACCTTTCCTATAATCAAATTCTTAAACCTGGCACACGGTCGGTGCTCAGGAAGACTTCAGGACTGCTTGGGAAGTGGAGGACTGGATGCCTGTGGGAAGGCCGGGGTGGTAGAGGACAGGTTGGGATCAGGTTTAGAGGGCCAGCCCCAGCCCTGTGCCTCTTTTCACAGCTAGCAACCTGGCCCAGGCCTGACCCTCCAGGAAGACTGGACGTGTGGCTGATCACCTCTGAGTTTGGTCACAAAGACTCTCTCGCCCACACAGGGGAGTGGCCTTTCCCCAGAGCTGGTGCGTGGTGGAGGAACACTGAGGTTGGGAGTGAGGTGCATGGGGACAGATGGCTCACATGTAGCAAGGTGGAATTTTGTTTCTACCTTGATTTTTTTTTTTTTTTGAGACAGAGTCTCACTCTGTTGCCTAGGCTAGAGTGCCGTGGCATCAGCCTAGCTCACAGCAACCTCAAACTCCTGGGCTCCAGTGATCCTCCTGCCTCAGTCTCCTGAGTAGCTGGGACTACAGGCATACGCCACATGCCCGGCTAATTTTTTTCTATATATATTTTTAGTTGGCCAATTAATTTCTTTCTATTTATAGTAGAGATGGGGTCTCGCTCTTGCTCAGGCTGGTTTCGAACTCCTGACCTTGAGCGGTCCTCCCGACTCAGCCTCCCAGAGTGCTAGGATTACAGGCGTGAACAAGCGCGCCCGGCCTCTACCTTGATTTTATACACATCTTAGAACAAATTGAATGGCAGTGGCTGATTTCATGCGCTTTTCTCAGTTTTGTCACATCACCTAAACTTCCCCCCCCGCCCCCCGTGGGAGAACTGACCTGAAAAACTATTAGAAATAATGAGAGTTCAGTAAGGCAGCCAGTTACAAAATAAATGTACAAAAATCAATAGCTTTTCCTATTTCCAACAGTAGCCACTTAGAAAAAATAATGGAAAAGAAAGATCTCGTTCATAATCCAAACAAAAGATACTTATTAGCTGGAAGCAAGCTTGTAGAAGAAGACACATGTGCTGTACTTCCTGCCTCCATCTCAGGCATCCTTCTCTGGTGGGAGAGAGAGAATTGTCAGGGCTGCAGCCTGGATTCCTGGCCCCTACCCCTCAGACCTGTGCCACAGGAGGATTAGGGGCCATTGTTTTCCGGGCTCCCTTGGTGGGAGGTTTCTGCCTCTTCCGAGGCATGTTGAAGATAGGAGCTCTGGGCAGCTGGCTACCAAGAGGCCCCTGGGCCTGCTGGTGGCCCACTGTGGTTACTGCAGGTGTCACCCTAGTCCAGGGCAAGGCCTGGGTCGTGGGGCGTTAAATGGAGCAGGGAGCCAGAGAGGTAGTGCTGGCTTCCTGAGCACAGGGCGACTCTGGAAGGCTGCAAGATTGGCCATTTCCACCACTCTGGGATGTCTTGGGATCAAGCTGGCTGCCATCACAGCCAGTGTGGGTGCGGGGCACAAACGATATTGGTAAGGGTTTCTCCTGTAACCAGGACGGTGTCATATCTGGGGATGGCGTTAGATTAAAGAAGAAACCCAGGGCTATTTTATCCCAGAAACATTCTAGGCCCACCTAGGCTGACCCCTAACTTGGGTGAAGTATCGTGTATGTTAGTCCGGATGTTTTTCCTTTGCAAATGGCAAATAGTCTTGTTTAATCCTCCTCCTCCTCCTGGAAAAAAAGAATACAAAACAAGAGTATCCCACCAATTTCTCGTTGACACTGTGCCTACCAGCTTGACTGCTGACTGCCAGTCCCTGTCTCTCTGCTGGAGGACTCTGCTCTGTTCGTTCTCACAGCAGCCAGGAAGGGAGGGACCCCTGGGAGCAGCCTGACACAAGGACAGGTAGGAGGCGGGCATTAACTACCCCAGTTCTCTTGCCTCTTGGGTGGGATGGCTCTGAAATATGTGTTCCATGAGGTCCCCCAGAATTCCCACGTGGGCCGGGTGCATGCTGCCCTTTAGCTCTTACTTGCTCAGTTATGCACTGGTGTTGGCTGCCTTCTCACTGTCTACTTTCCCATCCCCCTACTGGTGTTTTCTGACATCATGTCTCAAATAAACTCTTTGCATATAAATCTTTATTTCAGGGTCTTCTTTAATGAGGACCTCAACAGATAGAGAGATAAACAGAAAGAGAGAGAGAGAGGTTTAAATCTCATACAACTGGAGTCCAGGCATGGATTTGGCTTCAGGTATGGCTGGACCCAGAGGACTCAGACATCATTAGGGCGATCACTTGGCTCTGCTTTCTTCTCAGGCAGACTCTCTCAACACAGCAGCTCCCAGCAGTTCCAGGCTTATATTCTTCAAACTGAACAACCCTAGAAGAAAGAAACAGAATTTGGTTTTGGCCAGAAAAATCTTAGAATTGCAAACCACTGGACTAATTTGCACACCTCTGAACCCATCACTGAGGCCAGGTGGATGGAATAGTCTATTGGTCAGTATGAGTCATGTGCCTGTGGTTCCCTTTCAGGTCCTCTCCTTTACACCCCCACTGTGCTTTCCCTACACGCTCTATTTGCATACACTGAAGAGGAATTGGAAGCAGGAATGAGGGACTTGTATTTTGGAAGTAGGTAAGGGCCGACACAAGATAAGTGCTGTGCTGACGTCTATTTGTCTAGAATCTGATCACTTGCCAACCACCACACAGTATTGAGGAATATTTTTGGAGAGTCTGTGGGTAAAGCCAGACTACTCTTTTCCTCAAAGTTAAAGAAACAGAAATAGAAAATGAACATCCCAGTTGAAGTCCTTCATCCCGCTCCTTTTCATATGATTTCTATCAAAGAGACCAATGTTCGACAAGAAAAACAGAAGATGGGAAGGAAAGTAGTATCTAGAGAGTTCCTACTGGGTGCCAGTCATTGTCTTGGCACCGTATAGTTGTGATTTCATTTGGCACGAATCCCACAGTGCTCATCTCAGAGATGGTCACACTGAAGCTGGGTGATGTTAAATCAGATGCCCAAGAAGGACTCTGAGCTGGGATTGTCCGACCCCTCCGCCATGGTATTTCCACTATTCTAGATGCCTTCCCTCAGACAATGGCATTGGGAGAAGGAATTCTGCTCTGCTTGTTCTGCGGATGAGATAAACTCTTTTCCCGCTAGTCTAAATACTGTGATATTAGAAAGGAGACACTTTAATGGAGTGGAACTTACAGTCATACATAGTGTAAGAAGTAGAAGCAATCTATATCAGTGCTTGTGAAATCACAAAGAGCTTAATAAAAAGAAAAATAGTAGTTTGCTCAGATCCACGCTGGAGAAACCTGTCTATGTAGTCCACAAAGCAGGCAAGAAGAACAAAAGGCAGCTTAGCTCTCTGAAGGCAGGACTTTGCCTACAATTGTTATGTCTTTGTCCCTTGAGCTTGGTATAGTGCCTGACACACAGTGGGTGCTCAGTATGTATTTAGTGAGTAAATAAACAAATGGATACACATTAGTAGTTTTTTTTTTCTTTTCTTTTTTTTGCTTGGGACTATGGTATTTTATTTATTCATTTTTTTTTTATCTTAGCATATAATGGTGGAATAAATTTTAAGGTTTCAAATAATGCTCTTGCCCCCCAGTAGTTTTTTTTCTAACAATACTACCTTCCAAATGTTTTTCTATGGCAACAAATAAATCATTTCATGATGGTTCTAATAGTTCAATTTATTTAACAGTTTATTGCATTAATAGTTTACTATTATATTTAACTAATTCTCTTTTTTTTTTTGGAGAGTTGAGTAGTTTACATTTTGGGAGGATAGTAAGCAATGCTATGAATAAACATCCTTGCGCTTAAATTTTTAGAAATTTTCGGATAATTTCTCTAGGACACATGCAGAAAAGAGTTGCTTTGCTAAATGGCATGAATGTTTTAAAGCTTTTTTTTTTTTAGGTACACGTGGTCGAATATATATGCGTATATAATAAGGAAAAAATGTAATTTGTTTTAAAACTAAACAAACAGGGTTTGTCCTCATCATAGTCTTGGGCTAGACCTGTCAGTCATATCTTAGCACATATTAGTACTCCAAAGCGAATTAACTGATTTATTTTATGGATTACTGTTTAACATAAATGAGCCACTGAGTAAGATTTGAAAATCTCTTGCTTGCTTTTATTTCCACGGTGCTGTTCCACGAGTCTTTGGTGAACCTCTGGAGAGTTGAATTACTTGTCTTTGGGCCGGCGCTGCAGGTCTCACGCGGTTTACATCTTGCGTTGCCTGCTCCCCACCCCCGGCACCTCATTAGTGTCTCTCACACGGAGGATTCCGGTTCCAAAAATACTTGCAGAATTATGTGTTGGCAAGAGTGTGGGAAACCCAGTCTTGCACACACTGCTGGTGGGGGCATGCATTGGTACAGCCACTTCGAAGGCAATTTGACAGCACCCATTAGAATGTAAAATGCGTGTACCCTTTGATTAAGCAATCGTACTTCTCCAGGTCTTCCCCAGAGAAACTTTTGCACAAGTGCAGATAGATGTTCGCTCAGCACTGATCATAATAGTGAAAAACTGGGGGGGAAAAAGCCCAAATGTCTATCGATAGGGGAGTGATTGGAAAGTCTGAGAAAATTCTGCACTGTGCAGTAGTTGAGGAGCATGCAGTAGACCCAAGGCAAAAAAATAAAAACTGGGGTCCTGAGGGCCAGATCCAGGCCACCAGAAATATGTTGCTCACTTTGCATGGTGTTTCCATAAATTCTACAATGATTTTTAGCAAAGTCTATTCTTTTATTTGTCGTAGTTATGCTTTTAAGTCACTGCAAACATGGAATCAGTGAATACTGAACCATTGCTCCTACGGGAAATACAGGGTTGGATTCTCCTGAAACCCCAGGAGAATTGATTTTGGGGTTACAAATAAATTTTAGCAAGTAGGTGAACTTGCAGATACAGAATCTGTGAATAATGAGGATTGACTGTATTTATTATCCCTGAAATACAGGGACTCTTTTAGAAGCATACCTCAATTACTGTTATTACTCTAGATTCCTTAATATTATTGAATACTCGAAGTTCAAATTTTCCCAATCGTCTTATTAAAAATCATTATGAATGCATGGCTTAAGCGCATTTGATGTATTTTACTTCATCACAATGATGATTATGAGTTTTTATTATTTATTATTAATATAATTAATATTATCACTGGTGTCATCTTTGGCCAGTAGGAGCTCTTCCAAGTTGGCATAACCCCAGTATCTTTGATAATTGTCTTGCTTTCTGACACCATTAGATGTTTCAAGCTCCTCTTGTATATTTCATGTGCTAGATTTGAAATTGCTGTTTCTCAAGCAGCTTTGGTTCTTTTTAGTGAAAAATGGTATATAGACATTCCAATGTGAGTGCTAAGGGGTGCTCATTGTTATTGACATTGCCACTGTTTCTAGTCCTCTGGAGTGGACAGAACTAGGAAATATAAGGAGTATCTCTCTATCTTTGCGAGATAACATACTTTATGAATTTGAACCAATGCTTCCTTTTCAGTTTCAAGATTACCTGGTTTTTATGTAACCTGTTCTATCTTGATCTGTATTTCCTTCTTCCCACAACCAGCATCTTTGTTCCCAACACCAGCACGGATGATAGAATTAGAATAGCATGTAATTAATTAGTAGTTGTACCCCACATCACCATTATAACAGTTTTATTTATTTATTTATTTATTTATTTATTTATTTGAGACAGAGTCTCACTTTATTGCCCAGGCTAGAGTAAGTGCCGTGGTGTCAGCCTAGCTCACAGCAACCTCAAACTCCTGGGCTCAAGCAATCCTGCTGCCTCAGCCTCCCAAGTAGCTGGGACTACAGGCATGTGCCACCATGCCCGGCTAATTTTTTCTCTATATATTAGTTGGCCAATTAATTTCTTTCTATTTACAGTAGAGACGAGGTCTCGTTCTTGCTCAGGCTGGTTTTAAACTCCTGACCTCGAGCAATCCGTCCGCCTCGGCCTCCCAGAATGCTAGGATTACAGGCGTGAGCCACGAAGCCCGGCCTACAACAGTTTTAGAATAGCAAACCACACACTGTGACCAACAATATTATTACTGAAAACAGTTCTTCTTTTTGTTGTTGCTTTTGCAGTATTTTTCATGTTTAGGATGCATTCCATTAGAGGCATGCAGTCAGATCTGTGTGGCTTCCCTCTGTGTTGTTATACCACCAAAATAGATACACGTTTATCTGATTTTTAAAAATATTTTGGGATTAATATTTTAAAATTTAATTTTGTCTTAAAATTATGTAAAATAATTACATGGCAGCAAAGTCATATCTAAAAACTAAAACATATTCAAATAAGTCTAGCTTCTATTCTTGTCTCATCTACTCTATACTTTCCTTTCCTCTTTAAAATCCTATGGTTCATTCTTCCATTAAAAAAATTAAATTTGAATATTTTTTATCTATGTATTTCCCCTTTTCTTACAGAAATAGTAGAATATGATACACATTTTTCTAAGCCTAGATTTTTGAATAAGTTTAACAATGTATCTTGGAGATTATGCCATAGTAGAATATGGATATATTCCTTTTTCCTTACTATAGTTTTATAGTACTTTATCATATGGACTTACCATAATTTATTCAACCAGTCCCCAGTTATGACATTTTGATTGTTGTCTGTCTTAGCTATTATAATTAGTGCTGCAAGTGGCCTTGTGCCTATATCAATTTGGTAGTTTTGTCAGTCCATATATGGGATATATTTCTGGAAATCTGATTACTGGGTCAAAGGGCAAATGACTATATGATTTTACTAGATATCTCCAAATTTTCCTTCATAGGAGTTATACCATTTTTCATTCCTTCAAGCAATACAGGTATATGAAAGTGCCTGTTTCCCACAGCTTCACCAAAAGAATATATTATATCATTTGTATTTTGCTAATTTTTGGATAAGTGAGAAATTATATCTCAAGGCAGATTTCATTTGCATTTCTGTTATTATTGCCTAACTTTCCAAGGAAAACAAAATGTATTGGCAACATGTAAAATAATACATTCCTTATAAAAACTGAAATTTGCATCTCTCTTGAAAAATTCATTTGGCAGCACTGAACCAGCATTTCCATATGGCATGAGTGGTTGGAACTGAGCACGCACATGTGTTTTCCAATTCAATGTAGACTCCACTTTACCTCTTCACTGGGTTACATTGCCTGCTTTTTCCTGTCGACATTTGCATTTGTCATCCAGTCCTTGACTTGGAACGTAGGTGTACCAGTTATCTATGGACACACATTCTGCATAACAATTGGAAACTGCAGGTACCTATGGCACTGAGCATTTATTGCTCTTGCATGTGGGGTACCTAGGTGGCTCTGCTGATGTTGGCTGGGCTCGTTCACGTATTTGAATGTAGGGGTTCAGTTAGCTGTCATCTGATCTAGATTGTTCTTGGCTATAGGGTTATAGAGCCATATGAATTGTGTGATCCCATGTGTGTAAAACATCATGTGTATTAGATGGTATGCTTCTTGTCTATATCAAGGAATGAACCTTCACTGCCTTGGTGTTTGGGTGGGGCCTATGTCCCATTTAGACCCCGGTGTCCTATTGTTCCTCAGTGCTCCCTCATTCCTTAATTGCACCCCCAATTTTTTTTTTAGACATAGTCTCACTCTGTTGCCTGGGCTAGAGTGCTGTGGCGTCAGCCTAGCTCACAGCAACCTCAAACTCCTGGGCTCAAGCAATCCTGCTGCCTCAGCCTCCCAAGTAGCTGGGACTACAGGCATGCGCCACCATGCCCGGCTCATTTTTTCTATATATATTAGTTGGCCAATTAATTTCTTTCTATTTTCAGTAGAGACGGGGTCTTGCTCTTGCTCAGGCTGGTTTCGAACTCCTGACCTTGAGCGATCCTCGTGCCTCGGCCTCCCAGAGTGCTAGGATTACAGGCGTGAGCCACCACACCCGGCCAATTTTCCCCTTTTTAACACATGCCTGGCACTTTAGTCTCAGGCATCTTCTCCACATCAGTAGGATTGTCCCCTCTACCTGGGTTATTTGGTTCTGTCAAAGATGGGAATGTACTCTGTTTTCGCCTGAGGGATGCAGTAGAGGGAGAGGAATGGAAGCGGCAATGTTGGCCTTAATAGGAAAAGACTGACCTTTCTGGGAAGGGGGATTCTGCCAGCACATTGCCTTTGGGCTCAAGTGGCAACTCTCCTCTGGGTCTCCTGGCCTACCCTGATGATTTTAGACTTGCTAAGCCTCTGCAAGCATGTGAAGGCAATTTCTCAAAATCCCTTTCTCTCTCCTTGTGCACACGCACACACACACACACACACACACACACACACACACCTGTTGGTTCTGTGTCTCTGGAAACTAATATGGACTGTTGGTGGACAAGGGCTTCCAACCCAAATTGTTGCTTGTTTTAGCTTAAATACACCTCACCACGATGAGAATTAATTTCCTTCAGTTTTATCTGAAAGGGTGACTACTCCTCGCATAAACAATATGTTGACTTTATTTCACGTGCATTATAACTGTCTTTTTATGGTTTTCTCCCTTCTTGTTCTGAGTTGCACTACAGAGATTTCTGGGATGAACTGATAAGGCAGGGTCCTGTCTCCAGTTAAGCACGCTGTAACTCCTAGGCTATTCTCCTGCAAAGCTGAGTTGAATGGGAGTAGAGAGAAGGCAGAAGGAATAGGATAAAAAGAAGTTTTTTCACCCTGCCACAAACTTTTACAGGGTCTTTGTGGTTAGTGCCCCCAAAATATTTACACCCTCCCTAAGTACCATTTACTCTCAGAGACTGCACTCTGGCTCTGGGGCTGGTTTGGTTCAGGCCAGACCCAGTAAGGGCAATGGTGCCTACACAAGGATATTTGGTGCCATTTTGTCTCATTTAGCCTACAAGAATTTACCGTCAAGTCTTTGGGACTCTGAAGTGGGCAGCTCGGTGTGTCCTGGAAATGCTGAGTTTTGTGCAAATGGCACTACTGACGTACAGCTCTTGCCTCAGCCTTGGGGATCCCTGGGAGCAGGTGAGGAAGGTCTCAGTGGCCAGACGTGGACAGGGGGAGAGCATGAGCGAGGGCAATAGGCTACAGCTGTGTCAGGCACTCTAGACTCCAGTGTCTCATAGCAGCTGAGGCCAGGGAGCTCTTCTTCCCATCACATTATTTTGCAAATATTCCAAGGAGTGTTTGTTCTAAATGTCCTTTGACTGGGTGGGGGGCAACCTTGCATCATGGCAACCTGCAGCTGGGAGGAGAACTAACTGAAGGTGCTCTGCAGTTGGAGGTGATTGTTTTAAATGTGTGTAAATTCTACATGCTATAGAAAGAACAAAATATGTAACAGACACATGCTCTGAAATTCCTCCTATGAATCCTTTTCAATCTGTGCCTCTGAAGAGAACAGGGGCATCACATGGAAAATAAATAAGCACATGGTCTTCCCAACTCACAATGAGATGAAGATGGACTGATGGGCTTCACTCCCCAAATTTGGATCTTGAGCCCCAGATTCCAACACTGAAGTCCACTAGAGGGAGATGGCTGGTGAATGGAGAAAGGAAAGACAGGGAAGAGAAAGTGGTAATGCCAGTCTTCCAACAGGGCCACTGCTCCTCTCTGGGGAAAGAAACTGTTGTGATTAAGGTGAGAGTGACAGTGAGTGCACCATGGCACAGTGCAACAAGCGCAGTTTTAGTGCCAGATATATCTGAGTTCAAATCCAAGTCCCACAGCCAGCTGCATGGCCTGGGCCAAGTCGTCTAACTCGCTGAGCCTTGGTTTTCTAATCTGGACAGTGAGAGTATCAGCACCTCATAGAGCTGTTGGCAAATTAAGTTCATGTATGTGAAGTACATGCATGGCACATAGAGGGTATTTGTAATCGCTAGCTGGCGTTGCTGTTATTTTTATCATATGCCAATGGGCAGGCAGCCATTTCCACCTTCTGTGAGGTGGGGGGACAGGAGACGAGGGCAAAGGCACTGGCTGGTGAGTCAGTGGTAGGGTGGGGCTGAAGGTTGAGTTCTTGACTCCTGGTTCATGGCTCAGTCTAATTAAAGGTGCTAGATTCTTGATAAGCCATTGCCTAAATGACTGGAGGAACCAACCCAGCCCTGGGACAGGTGCATGTTTTGTTCTCTGACCTAGGCCACCTTGCCCAGAGAGGAGGCTGGGCACCGGGCAGCCTCTGCTTATCTGGGCCTTGAGTTTTTCTGGAAAGAGTCCTCAGCAGGCTGGCTTGTGTTCCTCCTACACACACTTTAGGAGAGAGCACTGCACCCTTGGGATGGTGCATTTCTGTGTGGAGTGACTTCTCCGGTCTTCTTAGGATACATTGCTCTTGGATTATTCAGGTGTGTGTATGTGTTGGCTCTAATTCAGATGAATGGGGGGTCTGAAGGGTGAAAAGCCCCATAATGAAAATAAATCAAAGACAATAATCACTTAACAAGGAGACTTTCTCCCCCACCCCCTTCCTTTATTCTCTCCATTGTTTTGACAAAATCGATGCTCACCCAGTTGTGGCATCATGGTAAAACCTTGGCCTTTTCATATTATCAGAGTCAATTTTTCCCCATAAAGTGGAGTTTTTTTGAAGAACTGATCTATCTAATGATGGCCTGAGTTTGTGTCATAGCCCTGTAACCCTGGGGCCACGTGACCCGGAGTAAATTACTTACCTGCTTTGAGCCTAAGTTTCTTTATATGTGTAAATGATCTTGGTTTCCTCACATTTTCTATGCATCTAACTTTTTTTGGGAGGGGGCCAATATTTGTGTTCTGACTGAAACTGGAATTGTGGTATGTTTTGAGGGCGAGTAAATACTGAACGTCAATATTGACACGTTAGGTGATTATGTAATACTCATGCCTTGGAATGTTCTGAGTCATGTCAGGGTATCAGGGAAAAGACCAAACATTTAGTGAGGTTCTAGGTGGGGCAAGATCGAGAGGAACTGAAGATTTCTGGATAGGGAAAGACAAATGAATGTCCCTCATTTTTAATGTCAAGAATTAGATCGTTGAAAGAGTAAAGAGCCTGCGCCATGTGGAATGTGGGGCATGACGATGGGTAATTCTTGACAACTCTGGAAATATCAGTCCAACCCAACCCCTGCTTTTCTACGTTTGTCCTGCTCAAAAAGAGCAAGAGTGGGGGCCATTGATGGGGAGGTACCTAGGATCGGTCTGCTTAAGCTAGAGTTTCATCCAACAAGGCCATTGTCCCTGCACCAGAGGCGTCCTGAGACCTTGGCGAGCCTGTGGTTTGACAAGGGATGGAAGGACAGAGGGATGGGGGTGGGGATCACAGAGTTCACTGCTGGACTGTCTCCCAGTAATCCTCTTCTGCTTTAAAAGCCTGGGAAGTGGGCTGCTAATGAGGAAAGGAGCGTACTGGATATAAACTTTGATGGACTTGGGTTGAATCTATGGTAAAATACACTGGAAGGCCAGGACCGTGGGAACTCTGAGTTTAGCAAAAAACAGTGACCCAGAAAGAGCCCCAGTGTCCTCACAGAACCCAGTGTGTTGACACTAAACTTGGAAAGGAAGGAGAAAACAGAGGTTTGGAGTCCAGGTGGCTTGTCAAAAGCCTTCTTCAAAAAAGCTGCTAAGTTATTGCTGTTGGTGCAGGGTCTCCTGACTCCATGGATGGTGCCTGGGTGCTCCTGCCCATAGCCCCCTAACCCAGGGGTCCTTTTGGAACATTTGTTAAAAGGGGCATAAAATAAGCATAATAGAAGTGCTTTGTAAACAGTGACATTTATGAAAGGTTAAGCTGTTGTAACCATTATTATCATTACATTGTTCTTCAGTGGAGTGATTTTATTTATCACACATGGGGTATAGAGAAATCTCCCCCTGATATTTGGAAGCGAGTCTTTGTCACTGTTCCAAGAAGAAAATTCTCCTAGGAATGTACCTTCATGGAATCATTTCCTAATGGTGCCATTTTCCTCTAAGTATTTGCTGGTGAAGTCCCTGGAGCAATATTATCCTCCACACACCTCAAGGTGGCTAATATCCAACCTCTTATTCCCTTTAAAAAGGCAAACAGTCTTGGTAGTTTGCTTGCTATAAAGTGTAGGTAACAATTTATCATCTTTAGAAGAGTTTAGAGAAAAAGAGTTCTGTTCCTGGTAAAATGGAAGATTAGAAAATCTGAAACCCTTCCATTACTGCAGGACTAAAAGGCTAGATAAAATATAAAAAATGTGATTTTAAATGCATGGAGGACCTTGCAAGAAAATGAAGGAAATTGTCAGAGACCAGAGATGCAGTGAGAGTGGGAACGAGTGAGCTCTGATGTCACTGGCCGTCCATCTGGAGGCATCTGTAGCCACAGACGTGGAGGAAGACAGGTGCCAAGCCTGAAGGGAGTTGGTGTGGGGTCTTTCCTCCACTCCATATGAAGGGCTACACTTTTAGCAAAAATTAAACCAGGAAAAACTCTCTTGTAGAGGCAAAATGCAAGAAAACATGTCTATTTCAGCCTAACTTTATTCTGGGTAAAAGGGAAAATATATCTTGTGTGAATCTGTGGACATGGATTGGCACTCGGGTGGGCTTGGTGCCTGAATGCCATTATTTGCAAGGTTTGAAAATAGGCAGAGTGAGACTTTGAATCAACTAGAAATAAGAGCTCAAAAGAGAAAACACACACATACACTCATATCTACACACAAGGCACAAAATGGGACAGATAGCAAGCAAAAAATAAGATGGTAGAAAATATCCAAATACATTTGTAATCACAGTAATGTAAATAGACTAAACTCTTTAAAAGACATAGATTACCGGACTAGAATAAAAGAAACTCAAGTATATACTAATTATAAAGAAAAAGAGTGGAAGTTTGAAAATAAATAGTAGTAAAAACTATAGTAGGCAAATAGTAACAACAAGAAAGCAGATTTAATAATACTAATACCATACAAAATACATTGTGATCAAAAAAGCATTTCTAGAGATTGAGAGTTCTTATATAATGATAAAAGTTTTAGTTCCACTAGGAGGGCATAATATTTCTAATCCATTAGGTACTTAATAATATAGCTCTGAGATATGGTTAAACAAAACTCAACAGAACTGCAAAATCCCTATCATAGTAGGACATTTTAACATATTTCTCTAGATAATCATTATATCAGAAAAGAAAATCTGTAAGAATATTGAAAGCCTGAAAGACATAGTCACTCATTCATTCTTTTGATATTTTATTGAATACATATAATGTCAGGCACTGTTCAAGGCACTAGAGAAATAACAGTGAAAAACAGATTGGCTTGCAGAAGTACATGTACCAGGAGACAGACTCAGCAGGAGACAGTCCATAGAAGTACTATTTAATAGTAAAAAATACAAATGGCCATTACAGGAGAATGGGATATTCACACACTGAAATACCAGAGCTATGAAGAAAAGTAAGAGAATCCCAAACACAAAGATCATGAAAGCAGATACCTCTATGGGAAGATGGGAACTGGCATCAGGGTTCCAGGGAGCTTTGATTCTGTTGTTCCTATTTCATTTTTTAAATTGGTACCAGGTAGATTCAAGAGTGTTTGTTTCATTATAACACATTAGAGTTTACATATACATTATATATTTTAGTCTATATGAAATATTTCATAATAAAAATATGATAGTATTCACACTATTAAGGAACTTAAGATTATCCACGGTAGACAGAGAAGAGATAAATGAAAAAGTATAAATGATAAGAGATGATAAAAGACTAGGACCCCCAAAGGTGAATCAACCCAGAGAGATTTTAGAGATAAACTGGGGCACAGGGGGTGGAGAAAGCAATGGAGAGCCAGACAAAGACCTGGTCTCTGACATTTGGAAGCTTGTCCAACGAGGAATCAAGGGATTTCTAGTTCCAAGAGGTTCTTTACACTTATGTCCTGTGATAACAGAAAGAAACTAATTTATGCTTATGGATATAAACTCTATGTGTATGTTCTGGTTATTATTGCTGTATCAGATGATCTCAAAACTTAATGGTGTAAAACAATTCTGCTCACAGTTCTGTGGGTCAAGAATTTGGGCAGGGTACAGCAGGGTTGGCTTATCTCTGCTCCAATGTGGTATGAGGCTTCAGCTGGGGTAGCTCAAATGGGTGGAGTTGGCTGAGAAAATTTGACTGGGGCCATATATCTAGGGCTTAGATTCTAAATGGTAGCTGGGTTCCCCGGTCTTTCTCCATGTGGCAGAAATACCTAAAAGGTTTTCACTCACATACTTAACTCCTGGGTTGGTAGGGCTAAAACAGCTGAGAGTTTGCTGGACATCTTTCTGCACAGCCTCTCTCCACACGGCTAAACTTGGGCTTCCTCACAGCATGGCGGTCTCAGCACAGTTAGATTTATGATGCGGTCTAGGATTTCCCCAGAATGAGTATTCCCAGATAACAGGGTTGAAGTTGCATGGCTTCTCATCACCTGGTCTTGGAAGTCATGCAGTTTTTCTTCTGCCACATTCTGTTAGTTACACAGACTCAGCCTAGATTCAAGGTATGTGTGTGTGACTATATAAGAACATGAATACTGACTGGGAGGCATTGTTCACTGGCTTGTGGGGGAATATCTTTGGAGACCATCTCTTACAGTGTATGAGCATATCACTGGATGTGGAGAGAGGAGGCTAGAGACAACATCTGTAGGTACCCTGACATTGATCTGCACACAAAGTCTGTATACAGGACCCAGAGCTCTGGAATGAACTGTTGGATTTTGTTCACTCTTCTCTCTAAGCCAAGTGACTTTGGACTGTCACTGCCCTATCTTGGTATGATTTGTCACTGAATGGGAGCTGGGGAGACCAGATCCCCTCCTAGTCACTGAATTTCATTATGACATAATGATACATTAATGATTAATTAAGGGTTGAAAAATGATGATATTCTAGTTCTATCATTTATTTTTCAATTTATTAGCTGGAGTACTTCTCTGAAGAGACACTTCCTTTTGTCTACTACTTCATCACCTAGTGGAATAGTTCCTATAGAAAGTCAGGATAAAAGATCGATTCTTTCCTTTACTTACGATTTTCAAGAGATGGAGCCAACTAGACATGACACACCCCCTGATGAAAGAGCACACTCCAGCCCCTCAAAATCAAACCTGGTCATGTCTCCGCACTCAGGTGCCCATTTACAGGAAGTACAGAGGATAGAGGCACATTTTGCACTATACCAAGAGAATGCAAAAACAAAAGCAAGAGCAAACCAGCTTTTGGGAAACTCTATGTATCATACAACTTTCTTTAACAAACAAACTGAGGGGGAACAAAGGGGGGATGGAGAGGAAACCTACAAACTATTATAAAAGACTTAAAGGGTGTGTAAAATAAATTAAAGAACAGGTAAAGTTAAATTATACTGTTTAGGGATTCATCCTGGGTGATAAAACTAAAGAAATGCAAGGAAGAGATTATTTGAAACGTCTGAATAATGGTTGCTGTTAGAGACAGACAAACATAGGGATTGAGATGGGACATGTAAGGAGACTTCTCATGTAGATGCAAGTTCTATTTCTTTCTTTCTTTTTTGAGACAGAGTCTCACTGTGTTTGCCAGGCTAGAGTGCTGTGGCATCAGCCTAGCTCACAGCAACCTCAAACTCTTGGGCTCAAGCAATCCTCTACCTCAGCCTCCCTAGTAGCTGGGACTACAGGCACGTGCCACCATGCCCAGCTAATTTTTTTCTATTTTTAGTTGTTTGGCTAATTTCTTTCTATTTTTCATAGAGACGGGGTCTCACTCTTGCTCAGGCTGGTCTTGAACTCCTGAGCTCAAGCAATCCTCCCGCCTCGGCCTCCCAGAGTGCCAGGATTATAGGCGTGAGCCACCGTGCCCGGTCAAGTTCTATTTCTTGACATAGGTAATTACAGGAGTGTTTGGCTTATAGTAATTCATTATGTTATTCTTTTGTCTCATCGGTTTTTGTATATATTTGTTTTATTTCACAAAAGATAAAGTTTTTGAAAAGCCAGGGGAAGTACACTCAGAATCTAGAAGCCCCTCATCTGCACCCTCTCCGCACACATACGCACACCTAAGGCAGTGCCAGTCCTTAGCAAAGAGCACACCTTTGGAATTCAGAGACCAGGCTTTGAATCCAAGTGTACTGCTTGCGAGTTCTCGGGTGACCAACCTTTTCAGTTTGCACGGGGCTGAGGGGCTCCTGGGGACGCAAGACTTTCAGTGCTAAAACCAGGAAAATCCCAAGCAAACTGGCAGAGTTGTTCACCCTAGGTTACCCTCTAAGCCTCAAGTCTCTTAACTGTACATGGAGACAAGAATCTCTACTGTGTTGAGTCATGAGAATTAAAGAAGATGAGAGAATGAGAACGCCGAATATTCTGTTATCAGACTAAAAATTCCAGTTTAATTCTGTTCATCAAACAATTACTGGGCACGTACAATGATAGCGACCACACGTAAAGCTCACAAGTGAGGCAGCTTTCGAAGTCTCACCACTCACAGTGTGGTCCTTGGACCAGCGTCTTGGGTGTCATCCAGG
Organism: Mirza zaza; assembly: GCA_008750895.1. Taxonomy (NCBI): domain Eukaryota; kingdom Metazoa; phylum Chordata; class Mammalia; order Primates; family Cheirogaleidae; genus Mirza; species Mirza zaza. The sequence continues at coordinate 47,868 of VSMD01043887.1, forward strand.
AGCTTATAAGAAAGGCAAGTTTTCAGGCCCCGCCTCAGACCTTCTGGATCAGAATCTGCACTTCTACACAATCCCCATGTAATTTGTATGCACACTACAGTCTGAGAAGCACTGCTCTAAGCATACAAAGTAACTCGTCTAATCCTTAAAGCAATTCTTTGGTTCAAATTCTGATTCCCAGTCTTGGAGTCCCTATATCTAGCACAAGGCCTCGCCCAAGGTGGTGATCCTCAAGAAATATACATTTTGCTCCTTTTCCCATCTGGAAGGGTCGGGAGAGGGTTGCCGAGGGCAAGATCAGGTCTGGGAGAGGATTTTTTTCCACAGGATTTAGCGGGACTTGAAGCTCTGAGTCCTGGGGCTTTATCTAACTCAAGTTTACAGTGAAACAGAGTGAGAATCTGAATTCCTTACCCCAAAGCCCTGCAGCCACTTCTATTCCCAATCCATTCACTCAATTCTTGCAGAGGAAGAATTGAGTCAGAATAAAGAAATCACCAAGGTTTGGTGGCCCAGTCTTCCCTTTTGATAGGTGGATGTGTTTGTGGGTGCAAAGGAGCCCAGGCAATGGGGGACAGACTTGAGAGCCAACCTCCTGGGAGGAGCTGGTGTCATTGGTAAACTGGTGGATGGATCGCCTTGGGTGTGTTTTATTTTATTTTATTTTATTTTTTTGAGACAGAGTCTCACTTTGTTGCCCAGGCTAGAGTGAGTGTCGTGGCGTTAGCCTAGCTCACAGCAACCTCAGACTCTGGGGCTCAGCGATCCTCCTGCCTCAGCCTCCCGAGTAGCTGGGACTACAGGCACGTGCCACCATGCCCGGTGGCATGTATATATATATATTTTTAGTTGGTCAATTAATTTCTTTCTATTTTTAGTGAGACGGAGGTCTCACTCTTGCTCAGGCTGGTTTCGAACTCCTGACCTCAAGCGATCCACCCGCCTCAGCCTCCCAGAGTGCTAGGATTACAGGCGTGAGCCACCTCGCCCGGCCTACCTTGCATGTGTTTTAGAAAGCCCTTGCTCCACTTCTAGGTGCCTCAGCACTTGCCCAGAGGGAATCATTAATCAGCCTGATCACCTTAATTAAAGCTGTCCAATATTTCATTTGAGATTTATATCTATTTGCAAACAGCTGAAGTTTCAACCATTAGGTGCAATGAGCTCAAACTCTGAGTCACAGATGACTCTAAATTCCATCAACACCTCCAGAGCAACGCATAGGATGACTTTGAAGGTTTTATGGACATAAAATAATTATGACTATTAACTACTGTCACCACCACTGCCATTGCTACTACCATTACTAAACAACAGCAACTACTGACACTATGCACCAGGCTCCATGCAAAGGTCTTTTCAGGCATGATTTCATTTAATCTTCATAGCCATCCTATGAAGTAAGAATTCTTTCTATTTCATAGTGAAGCAATTGAAATTTCAAAAGGTTAAGTAACATGCCCAGTAGCAGAGTTAGTGAATGTCATAGCTGGAATGTTTTTTTATTATTATTTTACTTCTTTTTTTCTTTTTTTTTTTTTTAGAGTGTGTGCCCTGGCATATAGCTGGGATTTGAATACAGTTTGAGTCCCTGTCCTTAACCATCACCTTCCACGATGCCGATATTTCATTGTGCCTCTCTTACCTTTGGGACGCCATGACATTCCTGCACGAATCTCTACCCTTTTATTGGTAAAAGGATTATATCTGTTGGAATGTTTTCTGTGGCAAGTATCTGAGTACATGTCTCTATCTGGCTTAAAGTGTCAGGAAATATGTCACCTCATGTTACTGAAAAATGGTCCAGAGGGAGGTGGGCATCAGAAAGAGTGTCATCATGGTGGCTTTGGAACTGTGCCTCCATAATCATTCCAGCTGGATCTTCCCCTGTGTGGAGGCTTCATCCTCACATGGGCTTCCCTCATGGTGCACGTGTGCCTGCAGCTGCCCCGGGCTTTGCTATTGTACTCCAGAGGAGGAGAAGGCACTGACTACTAGGAGTGCACCTTTTTACAGTGAGCAAAAGTCCTTGCTGGAAACCTTCAGAATCCTGCACTCGTGTCTTAATGGCCTGAACTGGGTCATCTGCACATTCCTGAACCAATTCCTCGGACCAAGGAAATGCCATGAGCTGGTTGGCTTAGGCATGGAAACACTGAAACTATACTTTTGTTAGAGGTATAAGATTAGGCTGGTTGGATTAAAAACAATGAGAGCACTGTCCCTGCCCAAATTCTAGATTGGGATAAAATTTCCCCCCCAAACAACCTAGAAACTGCACCATAGATATAGGATGAAAAAAATGTTGGGAAGGCAAACACAATTTCCACTACAGGGATGATCACTGAATTTATTTTTTGAGTTTTATTTATTTATTTATTTATTTTTGGCACCCACTCATGCCTGGACAGAACAGCCTTTTTCTCTCTCCCCATGGTCAACTTGTTGACTCTCAGCAGGACCTGTTTTTGGTAAAGTTGTGACACGGGTGTGCCAGTCTCTGGTGCCTACTCACCTCCTCTCCATGGGCTCAGCTGTCCTTGAAGATGGCAGGATCTGTTGTGACTGTCCTGTCTCCAATCTGGTCTGCTCCCCAGCCCAGCAGTACCACCCCTTCCTCCTCCTCCTGGCCCTGTTCTCTTGGGACCCACTAGGCAACTAAATGGGGGTAAGTAGATGGCTCTAGTGGGTGGGGTAGAACCGTGAGCTGCCATCTGTTTGGACATGGAACTTCTATGGTTTCAAGTTGAATGGGAACCACGGGTGGGCCCTTGATACTATTGCAGTGGGAAAATTATCTTCGGAAATAAAGTCTCCTGAGGTCCCTCATTCCAAAACTGTTTCTGGGTGGTCAAAACAAACTCAGCAGCCTTGCAGGAAGAAGACTAAACTAAGGTTCAGAAGAATAAACAAAATGACACCTGTAAAGGACCTAGCCAGAGCCTGGCACACAGTAGGTGCTGAAGAATGATGGCTGCTATCATCTCCATTATTACTTCTGGTAATAGACATACAAACATATAGACATACAAACAGACAAATTGGTCTGTTTACCAGCTCATGATCTTGGGCAGGTCACTTAAATTCTTTGAGCTTCAAGTTTCATACCAAGGAGTTCGATTGCTCTTACCTATAACATGGAAACAGAGCCATCTTGCCCCACCTTAATTGGGTTACTTTGTCCCTCAGATGAACAAAGGCAGTGGATGTGCTTTGTAAACAGTAATGTATTCTTCAAATGTGAGTAGCAGCAGGTTGCTTTGCCAGTGCCTTGCTTTGAGGAATGAAATGAGTATTTTCAATAAATGTTAATTGAGTATGCACTATTGCAGAACTCTGTGTTGGAGGTGCAATGTGGAATAATATCAATTCTTGGCCAGCAAGGGGCTCACAGTCTACCTAAGACCAGAGAAGTGGCCAAGGAATTACAGTAAATGCTACTGTTGAGGTCAGCCCAGGGCTCTCTGGGAGCCCAGAGGAGCACAGCAAATTTGGTGTGAGTGTTTCCAGGACATGACACTTGAGTTGAGTCTGAGGATGAACTGGAGTTAGCCCGGAGACAGTGGCTGGGGGCAGTGGGAACACTTGAGAGCAAGATGATGGGTGCAGCATCAGCCTATCTGGAGTGGGGCAATGGGGGAATACAGCCAGCAGGGAGAGATGGACAGTGGAAGATCACTCAGGGCCTCATGGGCCATGAAGGACTTGGAGGTCACCCAGAAGGCAAGCCCTTTGTGGTAGCGTAAAAACTCACAATCACTTTAGCTGCTTTGTGGACATGGATTGGAGAGAGAGAGACGCTAGAGCAGTGAGACCAGCCAGGAGGCTGTTGTAGTAATTTAGGAAGCATTGAAGAAGAAGGCAAAAGAAATAAACATATTTGGGTGGGAGTTAAGAAGCCAAACCAATTGGGTTTGGTGACTGATTGGATAAAGGGCTGACAGACAAGGATCTGAACGTCTTACCAGGTCTCTGGCTTGGGTGAGTTGTTGAGGCCAATCAGAGAGGAGGAGGAGGAGGCAGGAGGGGGAGGCAGCTAAAGGATGCTGCTGCACACTGAGCAGGGGGGATCTAATGGCTCTAGATGCCGCTTAGGAAAACCTCACAAGGATGGCTGGCATGAACATCTGGATCTGGGGCTGAAGCTTCACTGTTGGTCAGAATGTCCACACTCCTCTCTGTGTCCTTGGTGAATATGGCTTGGCAAGCAGGACAAAGCAGAGGCTCATATGTGTCCCGGGTGGATGAGTCCATGGATGCTGATAATTGGTATTCTGTCAACCAAGACAGGCAGCAGGAGGGCTTTTGTCTGTGTTTTTGTGGCATTTGCTTGGTGTGACTCAGAGTGATTTCAGTGTCTCTTTGCCGCTTGCAGATGGGGCTGCATGGTAATGCATTCCTTTGTCTTGTCCAAATATTAATAAAAATATTTTACATAGAGCTGTGGGTGCCTTTCTGGAAGGTCTAAGGGCTTTGAACAGCTCTGGCTGAGAAAGAATTGATCTCTGCAGGGGAGGAAGCTATTTCTCTGTGTTACACACTGAGTTCCTCAGCTGAAGACTCAGAGCTGCTGGTGGTGAAGGGAATAGTACTCTTGCTGTCTTTTCGGAGGTGATAGCATTTCCCAAGATGGCTCAGCTGCTGCTCCAGGACTGGGAGCCAACATACCTGACTCTGTGCCAAACTAAGCCTGGAAAGAAGACCAAATCCCATCTACCTGCAGTGGAGCTGTGCTTAATCACAGGGGGCATGGTTTTCTCCCACCTGCAAGCCCCTCCCTACTTTTCATTTTGGACAAAGGAGCCCTGGGTGGAGATGTGGAAAGAAATGAAGAAGGTGTAGTACGGGTGCCAGGCTAGGCATGCACTCCTGTTCACCCTCTAGTTTCTACAACAGCCCCGTGAGGGAGACATTCTCATTCTATTCAGAGACGAGGAGCTGAAAGCCAAGAGAAGCTAAGAGCTTTGCCTAAGACCACACAGTGAGTCCTAAAGCTCTAATTTCACCCCAGGGCTGTCTAATTTTAAAGCCCCTGTTCCTTTCTCAATAGGATACAAAGAAGAGAGAAAAGAGGAGCCACAGGGAACGAGGGTGGCAATTATGACTCCTGTGTAGAATGAATGCAACACCTCAAAGTTCTACCCAATGCCCAGGGAATCTGCAAAGCTCTGCTGGACTAATAGAAACCATGAAAATGGAGGACAGGGTCAGGGTCCTAAATGGCCTCAAGGTGCTGATAAAAGGCCACCTCTAACAAGATGATATGAAATGAGCGTTATATATTAGTCAGGTTCTTGAAAGTAACATGGATTAGACCTGCCCATGCATTGTTATAGGTGCTTTGTACATGTAATCTCATTTAACGGGCACAACTGCCCTATAGCGTAGGCACTGTCATCCCATTTTATAGACAAGGAAACTGTGGTGTAGACAGGCTAGGTAATCGGTCCAGGGCATCCTGCTAAGTGAACGGTGGATCTGTCTGACCCAGGACCAGGCAGTCTGATCTGAAAGCACTTCCTCTTGACCACTGCAGATTGTCACCTTCTGACAGCAGCTAGCTCGAAACCTGCTCGTGTGGAACTTTAGTCGTACTTTCATTAACATCAAGGAGGAAATACGCATGCTCTCCGTTGCTGTTGTTATTTAACAACGTAAAAAATGGAGTGAATAGAGCAAAGGAATAAGTAGAATTAGGGCTGGGCTAATCATTACTCATAGATGATATTATCAACAAAACAAAACAAAAATAAGAGATTCAACTAAAAGACTATTTATAATAATGTAAGATTACAGTACGAGGGGGATTTTAAAAATAGCAAAATCAATGGTTTTTCCTTGTCAGCAATAATCACTTATAAATCTTACTTTAAAAATCCCACTCGAAGTAGGAATACAAATATAAAGGCCTTAGGGATAAACTCAACAAAAAATATACAGAAGCAATATATAAGCAGACAACAAAAATTCTACTGAGAGACATAAAAGAAAGCATGAATAATTTAAGAGACATGCTGATTTGAGAGTGGGAAGACCCAACACATATGGGTATCAATAACGCCCATATTCATTGTTGGGTTGCAATTTTGTTAATTCTGTGTCAATAGAGTTAAAATCCATAGGATGACAATAATCCCCAAGTTAATTGTTTGGTGCATTTCTTTTAACTACATTTTTTACTAGAGGTTTAAAACACTGAGGTAATACATGTGCTTGGTTAAAAAATCAAATTGTACAAAAAGGCTTATAAAGAGAAACAACTCGTTTTTGCTTCCTCTTTCCCATCCGCAACCCCCCTCTTCATAGACAGCCTTTATTATAAGAACACTTTTAGCTATTTATTCTGAACGTTCCTTCTGTATTTTAAGATATGTTTTGTTGTAATTTATAGATTGATCGATTCTGGGCATTAATTACTGTCCTTCTGCTATGACAGATGAAGATTTAGTTCCCTTCCACCTCCTCCCCATCTCTCGCCAATGGCCCGACATAATACCACTCATTTTTTTCTATGCCTTACATTTGTTACTTTCAGTGATTTGTTTACACTTTATTTCTTGTTAGGTCAGTAACAGCGTCTTCTGACTCCTCATTTTGTAAGACGAAGGTGTTAACATCCCTACAATTTTCTACCCCTTTCCACTCCCATTATCTGTGCTTAGATGTCTACATTGTCAAGGTGGAGGATGTTTGTATTGTGTTCTTTCACCCGAACGTCTCCTTGTTTGTTCTTGGTCAATTTTAAAAGTTGAAAATCAGTAAAAGGGATCCCATTGTTGTGACTATGGAAACACTATTTTCTGCAGAGACAGGTAGTGCACTAACTTCCTTGAACAGTTTTTTGCTTTTTTCTTTTCCTGGAGTAAAAAAAAAAAGATCTATTCTTTTGCTTTTCCATTGTTTGCCTTCATTGTCTCCTTAAGTCCAAATTGTCATGGGAAGCATTAAAATCTCTCCAGCCCCAGCATCCAAAGTAGGCTCTGGTTTGGGCAGACTACCTTTCTCCAAGACTTTGCTCTCTCGTGGTTGGCTCTGCTGCTTCCCACAGGCTATGTCTCTTCCCTTACTGTGTCTGAGCTCACATCCTAGTGACTTTCTAAAAAAAGACAGATGGGAGGTGATTTTTCTCACTTTTATATAATTAAAAATGACTTTATTCTACTCTAATATCTAAAGGCTTTAACTTTCATTGATGGTCTTTGTCTGAATCATTTACTCCATTTAGGGCTGCAAACTGGTAAATTTTCTAATTCCTTCATTCTGCTCATATTTATTAGCTGATTCTTCTGTAAAAATGATTTTTTTCCATTCCCAGAGAGGTGTAAACCTTTACTCCTAAAAAGCTGGAAATTGCTTACTCCTTTTCTTTTTCCAATTTTCATCTTAAGGAGTTAGTGAAAAGTGTCACACGCCATAGTTTTTTTTTTCTTAAATGTCAATTGAACATATATGTGAAACAGAAAATGAAAGCTGGGCTGGTGTTCCATGGGGCCGACCCATCCTCAGCAATCCTCTGTGATTTTGCTGGATTTCTTCCCATTTGGGAGTCAGAAGGACAGGGAAGGGCAGAGGGAGTGGCACCCACTGCATTGACTTGCTAGGCCTGAGCACAGGTGGAGGAACAGGACAGATCTTACCAGCGGGAAGCCCTCCCAGCAGGCCACTCTCATGGCCCCGCACGAGAAATATCCTAGGCACCAACTCGACCCACTGTAATTCCGCTGTTTTAAAATTTCATGCTCCAGATGTTTTTAAAATAATTGCTGTGCCTAGCGAAGCCATGCTCGCCTCGGCAACAGCAGCCTCCTCCCTGAGCTCCCCACAAGCCCTGTCCTCACGGGGGAGCTTGGGCAAAGGAAAAAGATCCCTAAAGACTCCCCCAGTCCTATTTGGTTAATCTGTTGTGCTACAGTGAATACTCCTGGGTTTGGGGTTCATCGGAGCTTTGCGGTAAAAGGAGGACGTTTGAAATGTTTTCTAATCCTCTTGTCTCTTGGAGCAAAGACTGCAATTTCTGGTTCAAAGGAACTGTAGCATAAACAATCTGCCTTATTTTGTTTGTCTCAAGGGAAAAAAAAATACAACAACAATACAACCTCCGCTTCTGTTCTGGACCCTGTGCTAGGCACGGCACCCGTGCAGATGGGATGCAGAGGGTATCCCCAAGTGGAGAGCCATTTCCCCACAGCCCCTCCAGTGGGTTTCTGCAGGCAGGTTGCTTGTGACGCCCACAAGAGTTTCCTTATCAGGAAAACGATGAGGTGGAACTGGGCAGGAGTCCTGTGCACAAACAGTCCTGCACAGTGTGGCACAGAACAGGTGGTCTATAAATACTCCCTCCATAAATACCTCCATGCCCACTCTGCTCCCAACACAGGCAATCTCTACAGTCTCCTCCACGTCTGCAGTTCCAGGCCTCCACCCACAAAATGGATTGATAATGGGACCGAGTGGAATGCTTCCGTGGGGGTGCCTGGGCAACCTCTGTGCTCACAGGCAGGAATGTCGTAGTGCCATTTATAAGCAAGAAAACCCTTGGAGAAGACTCTTCACCCAGAGCTCTTTGCCCTCCCTGCCAGGTCATGGACATTTGCTTCTTATTTATTTATTATTCTTTTTTTAGAGACAGGATTTCACGCTGTCACCCATGGCACCATCATAGCTCACTGCAACCTCCAACTCCTGGGCTCCATCGATCCTCCTGCCTCAGCCTCCCAAAGTGCTGGGATTACAGGTGTGAGCCACCGCAGTAGGCCCTTTTCTTCTTATCCAGGGGAAGGAGGGCACCAGAAGGGCAGAGCTGGGGCTGGGGGCTTGGAGTGGCCACAGGGGCTGTAGGTGTTTCAGAGACTCTCGGAGAGGAGCGTGCAGAGTCTAGGAGGGCTGGTCTCCTTGCCCTCCGTGGCTTCTGCTTCCCGGATTCAGTCTTCCCCTGACTTCCATTTGCTTCGCTGTTTTATTTTTCCCTTCAAAATGGAGCTATTCTTTCCTAAGACTTGTATATTATTAAAAATATTCAAAGACTACTGAGAAAGTTTAAGTTCTTCCATCCCATGGAGGGAATATTGTTAATAGCTGGATATACAGTTGTTCAGACATAAAAAATGAATATATAGACATCTGAATAACTTAAACGTTACTACACAAATGGGATCTCTTTGATTCTATTCTCTCTCTCCTCCAACATATATGTGTGTTTTTCCCCCTTGTCAGTGTGACCCTTGTGTCACCAGCATCTTTCCAGGTCTGCCCACCTGTACGTGGGATTCTGCCAGCTTGAGTTTCCCAGCCCCCTTCCTCCTCCTTGCTGGAGCAAGCACCAGCACCCCTCACTGGCTGGGGCTCCTTGTGGGGTGACCGCCGACCTCTCATCCCAACACGCTTCCCCGGGAAGGAGGGTTGAGGATGGGTGGGTGTATGTTTTAACAAGTGTTTCCTCTCTGGGAGCACAAATTGTGGTGACATTCTAAGAGAGAGAGTGCATACACTAAAGCATAGCACCAAGACCTTGATTTGTGGTTCGGGATTCCAGCTGCTGTTCATGAAACACCCTTCAAGCACTTCCCTCCCCAGGAAGGTGAAGTCTGAAAGGGTCTCCACTGGCTCTCTGCTCTAGCCTCATTTTTTCCCCCTTCTTTTCATTTTTGATTGAAATATAACCAAGATTCAGTAAAATGCACACATCTTATGCTTACACCACAATGTAATTGATATCGTAGCCATCTGGCACTGATTTTAGACACTAGGGAGTTTGATCTTGCTGGATTTCAATACCTGGGATTATGGCTCAAGCCTGTGGCCATTAGTATCATCACCACCCGGATCAAGGACGGGCCTTCCTGCCCTGCAGGCGACCTCTTCCTGGCCTCCTCTCCCGCTGGCCCGCTCTGTAGAAGCTCTGCTGAGTGCTTGTTGGCCCACAACTGTCAGCTGGGCCACTGCAGTTTCTATTCCCTTCCTACCCCAGACATTGCTTCCTCACCCCCAATCCCCTCAACCCTTTTCAAAGAAGTCACTACCCAGAGAGGGATCAGCTTCTTTGCTTCAGCTTCTTGGTTCTTCCCAGTTCCAGTTTCCTCCCATGCACCCTCCGTCCTGGGCCCAGATCCAGACCAGAGCTCCCCCAGCCGCACCCGGCACTGCAGCCCTGCCATGGTCCAGAAAGGGTTAAACTCGGGCAAACACCAGCTCGGGTGGCGCAGTTAATCCAGGATTCTCAGCACTGATCTCTGTGCCTGTCATTTGCATTTCTCTCCTTTGTGCGGGCTTTTCTTCCTCCCTTTCCCCGGGCCCAGGCGCCCTGCATTAGCATACCCGCACCCCGCGCGCCCGCTGCAGGGGGCCCCCTGCTGTGCGCCAGCCTGCGCAATCTGCAGGCGCCATCAATTTTTCAGCACTTTTCTCATTTCTCATTACCGTCAGGCCCATGCGGCTCCCGGCTCAAAACCCTCCTCGCGGGGCCTGTCCAGCCGGCAGACAGGCGGGCCGGGGGCTGTCGCGTCCCTCCAGACTCTCTCCGGAGCATGCACTCGCTTGTTGAAACTCCCACCATAATTAATCACAGTATTAATCCCGGCCAAGCCTGTCTTCCTGAATAATTTTGTCAGCACGCCTGGGTGGCAGAGATTTGACCAACCTTGAGAACTGGCTGATGATATCCCTGAAGCCAGGACTGTCCTGGGGCCCCTGGCTCTTTGCAGAGCCCTGCGGCACACTGGCACTCACACACGTGCACACGTACACGCACCGCGCCTGCTGGCACACACGTGCGGGGGGCACACACCGCGCGAAACCAAAAGTGTCACAGAGCAGCAGAATGGCGGAACTCACAGTAAACAGCAGTTCTTTTCAAACAAGGAAATATGGCCACCTAATGAAGTTATCTTTAGGTAGCAAAGTGGGTGGTTGTCATAGCGATGTCTGCATTATTAAGAGAGTGTTGTTCATCCTGGCAGCTAATCTTATAATGAGGTTGGCTCATTACAGGTTGAGGCAAAGTTGGCTTTTGCTCTTCTTTTTGCTGTGGGCCTGGGGTCCAGTGGGGTCCAGTCCTGGGATCCAGCTCCAAACTGGATCACTGACTCCTAGCATCCATCTTTTATTTGATTACCTCATCTTCCTTCCCTGCTCTTCTTGGGGGCCAGATAAAAGAGGGCAGGGCTGATTGAGCTCCTGGTGCCTTCACCTAGTGAATGTCCTGTAGTAGGGTGCCTGCTACAGTTCATGAAACAGCACTGGAGAACTGTGCTGTTCCAGGCAACCGGGACCTGTGCGAACGAACACTGCAGCTTGGCTCCCGATCAGCTCCTCTGCTTTCCTCTGCGCCTGTTTCTTTTGCCTGTTCAGTTCCAGAAAACCAACCTTATGGACCAAATTGTACTTTTTTGCATCAAATTTACTGAGGCCTTCTTATTTCCCAGTTTTCACTGCAATTTTGTGAATCCCGAGATTCATTAAAAGCTTGCCCACCACCTCAAGTTTGGGTGCCTAGTGGTGGTTTCACTTTATGAACTGATATCCAGGTAATTTTAAATCCACTTGGAAACTGTCATTGCTTTCTTTGTCTCCACTTGGGTTTTTTTTTTTTTTTTTTGTATAGATTGCTGCAAAGGTCTATTGGGCTCCAGTTTAGACTTCATGCTGCCTGTGATTTTCATTCTTCCCGTTTTTAAAAATTAAGCTGCTTCTAATTTTGCTCACTGTTTTTATCAGTGGAGCATCCTTCGCAGAGGAAAAGGAGAAAGCAAACAAAACAATCCGCCTGGAGCAGTGGCTCATGCCCGTAATCCTAGCAGCAGCGCTTTGGGAGGCTAAGGCAGGAGGGTCACTTGAGGCCAGGAGTTCGAGACCAGCATGGACAACATAGCAAGACCACGTCTCTATAAAAATAATAATAATAAAATTTCCAGGCATAGTGGTGCACACCTGTAGCCCTGATTACTCGGGAGACTGAATTGAGAGGATTGCTTGAGCCTAGGAGTTTGAGGTTGCAGAGAACTGTGATCTAGGCACTGTACTCTAACCTAGGTGACAGAGTGACACCCTGTCTCAAAACAAAAACAAAACCAAAAAACAAACCAAATAACCTGCTGCCAAGCTACATCATCCAGAGAGATAGTGGCCATGGGCCCGAGAGGTGAGTCAGGAAAAGGAAGTGGTTTGTACCTGTGTCATTAAGCGTCACGTTGAGCAAAGATGCTGCCCTCCCAGCGACAGCCCTTGGTGATGTGCAGACACTCCCAGCACTGCCGTCTCTAGCAGTCCAACGTTTGAAAATCTACCAGCGTTTCATGGTAGATTTTCCCAAAGCACAGTCCACTGACATCGGAGTTACCTGGGGACTAATTCGAAGTGCAGATTTTAGGGTCTCCTGACCAACTGTTCCTCAGCTAAATATGATGCACATAGATTTTTTTTTTTCATGAGCACATTTGTTTCATTTATTAGTGTTTTTCCTTTTTTAAAAAGTAATATGGAGATGTGGTAAAGCTGGCATAAACAATGAAAAGGGATTAGTATTGGTCCAGTGTCTCCTTGGGGCTGCCTACATTTTTCAGGTTTTTTTTTCTTTTGGTATATCTTTCCAGAGATATTCTTTGCATACATATGTATATAAATTCCTTTAAAATCCACAAATGGCAGCTTCCTAAACACACTGTCCTGTCACTTGCTTTCTTCGCTATGCAATATATCTTGGCTATGGTTTCATATCAGCATATTGAGATCTTCCTCATTTTTAAAAATGGCTGCACAGTACACTTTGCATGGGGTGCAGCATGTTTTATGGGTTTTGAATAAAGCTGGTATATGCTTCTAATCAGGTTCCTTTCTTTCCTCAGGCTTTATGGTCTCATAAATCTGCAACAAACCTTGGGAAAAGAGAGACAGGTGATTTTTTTTTTTTTTTTAGCCCTCCTTTTAACCATAGGGTAGCGTACCTTGGTTTGAGTTCCCCAAAGGCAGATCCTGAGACCAGGATTCCAGTGGGGATGGTTTAGCTGGGAGGTGATCACAGGAAACACCTGTAGGAGAGTGGGGACGTGAGATAAGAGGGAAGGAGACAATAAAGGGTACGTTATCAAGCAAGTTTTCACTGTGTACAACTGGGGTTTAACCTGACTGGGCAACTCTGGGAGACAGTGTAAGATGTAGGACATACCTTCAAGTTGGCACACCTAAAGGGTAGGGGGGCTGGCCACTGGTGACTGACTAGTTGCTCATGGGAGTGGAGATGATAAATTCCCCTGCACTTCTGCCTGCCTCATGGGGCACGGGGTTCCAGGGGCTAGAGAAAGCCCTCAACCAAAGAGATGCAGGTGCCAGCAGCTGGGAGTTGGGCAGTCGTGCACTGAAATAGGAGGGGTGAGGGGTAGGGCTTGTGTGGACCGACAGCAGCTGCTACACAGCTGGAGGCCAAAGCCTTCATATTCATCTACATACTCAAGAAGAGCAGTGGACATGGATGTGGTGCCAGCAACACAGATTCTATTCTCCTTGCTCTTCTCCTGTTGGTTGGTGACCTCGGGTGAGTCAAGCCATTCAAGCTTTTGGAGGTTTACCTTCCTTGTTTGGAAAGTGGGGTGAGCAACACTTGCTTCTCAGGGTGATTTTGTGGATGAAATGAGGATCAGAGTCCCGAGTGCTGTTGATGACTGCTACTACTTTCCTGTACTGGAGGCAGAAAAGAGAGCCATTAATGCCCCTCAGAAACCTGCCCAGGATCACCGTATTTGGTGAGTTCAGAGGCCCCATTCCCTGCAGTCATGCAAGTTATTCTCCAAAAACACCAGAAGTCAAATTTAGACCAATCTAAATGGCACCAGGATGCCAACAACGAGAGGAGCAAAATGCTTCCAAGGGAAACCTTTTCTGTCCACAGTGCTGCAAACCCTTTCATCCCACAGGAACGCCATGTTTGCTTTTCTAAAACAGCCTAGATTTTGGAGTCAAAGATTCTTCAAGTTTGTTTAGCTCACTGGTTCCAGGCATTCTTAGTCTTGCAACCCATTCTTTACAGCAGTGGTCCCCAACCTTTTTGGCACCAGGGACCGGTTTCATGGAAGACAATTTTTCCATGGAAGGGAGGGTAGGGAAGGGGTTGGTTGTGGGATGATTCAAGAGCATTATATTTATTGTGCAGTCCAAGCTCTCTGCTAATGATACTCTGTATTTGCAGCTGCTCCCCAGCACTAGCATCACCGCCTCAGCTCCACCCCAGATCATCAGGCATTAGATTCTCATAAGGAGCGCGCAACCTAGATCCATCCCTCGCATGCGCAGTTTACAGTAGGGCTCACGCTCCTAGGACAATCTAGCGCCCACACTGAATGGACAGGAGGCACAGCTCAGGCTGTAAATACAGATGAAGCTTCCCTGGCCCTCTGCTCCCCTCCTGCTGTGAGGCCCGGCTTCCTAACAGGCTACAGAAGGATAACAGTCTGCGGTTGGGGAGCTCAGCTTTACAGAATGGTACTTGAAAGCTTTGCCAAACAAAAGTGGAGGGCTCCTAGGGTGGGGACCCAGTCCTCCCTCAGGTTCTGCCACACCCTCCTCAGGTTCAGTTTGAAAACCAACTGGTCAGCTACATCCGTTTTCAATGATCAGAGGAAGAGATAGGGCCCGTTTTCATTTCATCCTGGGGCCTCTTTAAATGCATCCAGGGAATCCCCAGGCTAAGGCACTGTGGGAAGCTAGAAAAACCCAGTCAGGGCTGTAAGACCCCGATCTTGGAGAGATCAGGACCTCCACCCCTTGGCTCTGATTCTGTGCTTTAAGGATAAGTTCTTGGGTCCCTTCTCCTGTGAAGCCCTCTAACCTCTCCTCTAGGCTTGCATTCTGGCCCCAGGTGCATGGTCATATCATCTTCTGTCTAGCTCAGTGGGCTCCTGCCCCACCACTCTGCTCTCAGGCATGTAGACTGACTGAGATTCCTGCTTACTGCCTAGCCCCTGGTGACTGTCCTGCTGGGCTCACCTCCCTCCTGCCAAGTCTTCTGCTTAGGGGAGGAGGACAGGACGCCCAGAGAGATGAGGGGACTTGCCTAGTATGGCCAAACTAGTCTGTAAGCCCCTGGGATTCCCAGTAGTTTTCAGGCATCTCCTGCTTTACCTTTCTCCTTTCCCAGATCAGCCTCCTCTGGGAGGCCCTGTCACTACTCCCTCAACCAGCCAAATGCCACCAGAGAAGGGCACATTCTTGGTTACTACTAGGCACATCTCTCCCCTCCACCAGGAGGAATGAATGGAAATGGGATTGGGCATTGTCATATAGGTTTGTAAGAATGGTGTTGATCTTCTTGCTGTAACTGCCACTTCCCTGCAGGTGGACCCTCTGGGCCTCAGTTTCCCCATCTGTGAAATTGAGATTGTGATACCTTCTTCCTTGAGTTGCTTCAAAAGCTATATAGAATGACATATGTGAAAAGACTTTGGAAATAGGATAGGCCACAAAACTGGAAGTGATTATTGTATTATTGTACCTGCTGATGGCTGTGGATGTGTAATTTCTCTAAGGCTGAACTCCAACCTCACAGGGAGCCTGGCGTGGAGTACTGAATGTACCTGCTTCTCTTTCCGGAACCCTGCTCTGCCTGGAGAGCTGTTCCTTTGTGCCCACCACCAGTGGGGATGGTAGCGGGTGGATGAATGCCGCATGGGACAGCAGGCTTCCCACGCTCCAGTGGGAAGACTCTGAGCATGTCCTCCTCGCTACCTCGCATGTTCCTTGGCGGCATCAAGCCCTCGTAACCTGCTCATCAATGCACACTTTACTGGCTTTTTCCCTTCCCCATCTCACTTTCCCTTTCCCCCCTCATTCCTACTTCCTGGAGGTCTTCTCCCAAGTAAATTCCCTGTGCCCAAGTCCTTGTTCTGGGACTGGTTTCCATGGAACCTAGACTAACACACACAGCCACTTGGGCAGCAGTAGGAGGACAGCTGAGAGAGGATGTAGAAAGATTATGGAAGGTTGGTTGGGCGCGGTGGCTCATGCTTGTAATCCTAGCACTCTAGGAGGCCGATGCAGGAGGATCACTCAAGGTCAGGAGTTCAAAACCAGCCTGAGCAAGAGTGAGACCCCGTCTCTACTATAAATAGAAAGAAATTAATTGGCCAACTAAAAATATATAGAAAAAATTAGCCGGGCATGGTGGCGCATGCCTGTAGTCCCAGCTACTCAGGAGGCTGAGGCAGAAGGATTGAGTGAGCCCAGGAGTTTGAGGTTGCTGTGAGCTAGGCTGACTCCATGGCACTCTAGCTCAGGCAACAGAGTGAAACTCTGTCTCAAAAAAACAAAACAAAACAAAACAAAACCCCCCCCCCCACAAAGAAAGATTATAGAAGATTGAGGCCTCCCAATCTAGCAGAGGGAGGCAGGGACTAGAGGTCCTGGCTAAATGGCCCAGGCAGGCTGTGGGGCCTGAGAGCTGCCCGACCCCTGCTGGCACCATCCCAACTGGACCCGAGGCTTCCAGTCCTGGCTAACTTGTCCCCAGAGTGTTTTCTGCAGGAGCCCACTGCTAGGCTCACCCATGCCCCGCTGGGGCAGGGACCGAGCACACAGGTGTTCTGTGCCACAGCCTAGATTCTACCTTTCAATTCTAGGCACACATGCTCAACACTGTGCCCTGTGCAGCATTTGAGGCTGTGATCCTTGGGCATTGGATAATTCAGGCAGCGGCACATGGGTGGACAGGTGTGGCACAGGTGTGGCACAGGGGTGGACATTTAGGGACAGCAACCATTCCCTGACTCAAATGTGGCTGGCCATAGGGAGGGATGGGTGGGGTGAGACGGCAGTGGGAAGATGAGGTTGTAAGGGGTCAAATGTGGGGCTAAGGAGTTTCGACTTTATCCCGAGGGTGGCCGGTGAAGATTTCAATCAGGGAGGCACAAGTTCAGAGTGTGCTATTGCCTCGTAAACTATTGATCCCTTGCTGTCCTGATGACCTCTGGACTTTGGTTTCCTGACTTCCTTTATGCCTAGATCTTTCCATGGGCTACTCATGCTAGCTGCTTTTGATTATATCCTACCTTGTCAAATATAGAACCCAGGCCCCACAATACCTTCTCCCATGTAGTTTTTGGGAGTCAGGAAGACCCAAATTCAAATGCCAGGGCTGCCACTTTCTAGCTGTGTGACTTCAACCAATATTTTTAACCTCTATGGATCTTTTTTCTCATCTGTTAAAAAAAATGGCTGTGATGATTAAGTAAAATAATTCCTAGGCCTAGATCAAAGATTTTATCCACTTTAACAAATATTCAATTTCACTAATACTTTTAAAATACCCATGATGTGGGAGATAACAGGATCATTAAAAACATTCTGTTTCCCAATACCTGGTGGGAAAGTCCGGCTTATAGGTTAACTGACGGTGTACAGTAGGTGCTCAATTTCCTGTCTGTCCCTTTCCCCCTGCTGAGTTGCCCCTCTCCTCTCTGGCTCCCACATATGGTGCAAAACCTGGATACACACACAGGCCAGTTGTTCTTCTGGCTCACAGGGGCAATGAGGTGGCCAGCAAGAGACCAATGTCCATCTGGTGGAGAAATGAACCACATGGCATGTAGGTGTTGGCTGTAAACAGCTTCCCTTTACTGTCTACCCATAGTGTAGGAAACCTCTCAATCAGCCCTTCTTGCTTGGCTCCCCTCTAAGCCTTCCCCCCTGGAGTACCAGGCCACCCCCTTGTGCTGCCACACTCAAATCAAGGCCGGTCTCCTTGTCAACTGAACCATAGACAGTAGTTGGAAATCATGTGAAATTCTTCATCTGGGTTCTACGGCAGGACAGGTTGGCTGCTGGCTGCTCTTTGGAGGTAGAAACATGATTCTGCTTCTCAAGGGATTAGAAAGGGGCAAATTTGGCTTGTTTGTGTTAGCTCTTTTGTATCTCCGTTCCCTGTCCTTGCATAGATTATTTTGGTGCATGCTGCAGACATATTTTTGGAAGTTGGATCCTGAGCAAATGAGAAGACTTACGGGATGCTGCCGAG
This sequence comes from Mirza zaza, assembly GCA_008750895.1. NCBI lineage: Eukaryota > Metazoa > Chordata > Mammalia > Primates > Cheirogaleidae > Mirza > Mirza zaza. The sequence goes on from VSMD01043887.1 coordinate 65,863, forward strand.
GGCTCTTGTGGGAAGCCTCATACAGACACAGAGTGTGGTTGCTGCTGAAAGGAAGAGTCATGGGCTCGCTGGGATGTCAGGAAAGATAAGGTGGCAGGGATGTTTTAGATGCCAGGTGCATCTTGCCCAGGATGACTACATCAGCACAGCAATAACAAAAGTGCTAGGCCCTGGGCTCGGGCTGGGGGCACAGGAACAAGATGGTCACAACAGGCACCCCCCTTACAAAGGAGGAGGAACAGGAGGCACATAGCAGTCACTGGCCCTTAGCAATTCTGAAATCTCACAATAAAGAGAAAGACAGGGGAGAGAGAAAGCCCCATTTCTCTAAACAGGAGGGCAGTAGATCTGTGTAGAAAAGGGGAAAATGATCACATCTTCTCTTCTTGCATGTGTTGGGCTGGCCCAACTTGCCAACTAAGGTGGTGTCACCAGTTGTGGCATCACAGTACTCTCTAACAGTGTCCCAATCTGGCAGGAGCTATCATTGAAAAGGGCCACCCAGGAGTGGCAAAGTGAGGTCAGCGGGGCCTCTGCTTTGAGCAGTGAGCAGCAGAAGTGAAGACGGTTGGACCCCAGCATTGGATGGGAAACCTGGAAAAATGAAACCAAGTGTGCATTGTTGCTTCTTCCCCAACACCCACATGGATTCTCTGTGGTGCATGGATGTTATCAGAGAGGATTATTTTGTGCCACATTTATCTGGCATTGGCTGGTGTCTGTGGGTTGGCACAAGTGACTGTCCTCAGGCAGGGCAGTGAAAATGCATAAACAGCACCATGGAAGAGGATGCAGGGACAGGAAGGCACACAGGGGAGGGCCCACCAGGGATGTGGGGGGAAGACATGGGAACGTCTGATTCTCCTTGAGAGCTCCAGGGTTTCGTGTGTGTGTGTGTGTGTGTGTGTGTGTTTGCCTAGGTGTGTATCTGTGCACATCTGCTTGTGTGCATGTGTGGCACTGTAGGCGTACATGCCTCTGTATGAGTGTGTGTTAAAAACATGAAGAAAAAGCATCCTGGTTAGAGCTGGAATCCATACTACTAAGTGAAGATTCCCAAGAATGGAAAAACAAGCACCACATATACTCACCAGCAAATTGGTATTAACTGAGCAGCAACGAAGTGGACACATAGGTACTACAGTAATAGGGTATTGGGCAGGGGGGAGGGGGGCAGGTATATACATACATAATGAGTGAGATGTGCACCATCTGGGGGATTGTCATGCTGGAGACTCAGACTTGTGGCGGGAGGAATGAGCATTTATTGAAACCTTAAAATCTGTACCCCCATAATATGCCAAAATAAAAAAAAGAAAGAAAGAAAAAGCAAAAGAGACATCCCAGAGTGAGATCATGGCTACAGCCTGGGCGGGGAGGGTGGGAGGCAGGATGCGGGGTCTAGGCAGGCTGAGGAAGCGATGCAAGGGGAAAGAAGCCTAGTTGGCCTGTAAAATAGAAGAGTCTTTTAATAAGTCAAGGGAAAAATTAATTCAGGGACAACTCTAACCTAATTCATCTTTTCTGTGCTTGGGTGTTTGTATGGAAACCAGTGGGCAAGACTCTGTGTGCTCCCCAAGGTCAGGCTGGATGGGCAGAGAGGCCCAAAGGAGACCCTCACTTCTATGTCCTTCCTGCCTTGAATGGGGATATAATACCTGTAGCTGCAGCAACCATATTGTGACCAAGGGACAGTAAATCACCAATCTAAATGGGGCAGAGGGAAAAGTAGAAAGATATATGGAACAATGCAATGCGGGGACATCAGTGAGCCTGAACTGGTACCTCAGATTACTGCTCCTTCCCTCCTTTCTTTGTGCTTCTCCTCCGACATAGGAAAGGGTGAAGCTAGCCCAGGACCGTGGGGAACACTGGAGATGCCTGGAAGGTGTCCAATTACCTGGTGCAGGAAAACTGGGATTTCACACTAGGACCACAATGTACTGTGGATTATTTTTACTGTGTTGCATAAATGTAGAAGGGTGATATTTAAAAAAATATAAACTGACGTTTATATTTTCAGTTCCCTCATTTTTACTGTAGTCTTTCTTCTGCCATCTTACTCTTCAAGAACCTAGGAGGCCATTCTGAGATCATTGTTTCAGGAGACGAAAGTGACAAGCAGAAAGCAGAATGCAGCTTGATAACTTCTTCCTGACTTTGGGCTCCCCACACAGGAGCTCTCGGGGGATGAAAGGGACTCTGGGCATAGACAAAATGCTCAGGAGACCCACCACGAGGGAGAGTGGAGTGTTTGAGGTGAGAAGGCTTCTCCCAGAGGTGGGCAGGAAGAGGGCCAGAAGGAAGTGAGGAAAGCACAGGCTCCTGTAGTCTTAGAGAGAGAAATCCCAGTTCTGTTTCTCCGTGGAGCATCGGGGAGGCAGCTGAAGCCAACACAGGCAGATGAGTGCTATGTTCTGTTTCCTCGGTAGAGTCCTGAGTAGGTGGGAATGCCATGTGGCCATTCTGTGTTTAGACAGCCTGGTAGAGAGATTCATATAGCATGGTGCAGAAATAGGCTATTGGGCCTGAGGGAGCCATAGGAATGCAACAAATGACAATAGCAACTTGTGCAGCCCAGATGATGGGGTGAGGGTTTCTTAGCTGATATGGAAGGGGACAGGTGACTCGCTGATCAGGTGTTCCATCCCATCCTGACCTTGCTATGGCTTGGCCCTTGGGATGTTCCCAGGAACTTAGACAACTGTCTCAGTTTGAGTTTCCCTGAAGGCAGAGCGCGAGACAAGGATGCATGTGCAAGAAGTTTATTTGGGGAGCAATCGGGGGAGCAGAAGTGAGCAGTGAGACAAGTGAGTCAGGGAAGGAGGAAACGCCAATAAAGGAGGCATTAATGAGCGAGTTACTGCTGTGTGCAACTGGAGCTCCATTTCTCTGGGGACCCCTTGAAGGATGATCCTCAAAATTGCCTTCCCAGAGGGCTGGGAGGCTAGGGCACCTTGTCACCAATGCAGCAGAGAACAGATACATGGCAGTGTGTGCTTGACTTGGGCGCTGGCAGCATGCATGTCCTCCACAGCTGGGCTGAAACCAGCCAGGTGCTTTTGGGGACCCGGTGTGGCGCATCCCAATGGCCTTCTTACGACACGACCCTAGGAAGGGCTGGAGCAAAGCGATCGCCTGAATTTTAGTCATCATCACTCTGGTGGAATGAGCTTGAAAGAGAAATCAATCTGAGTAACAGAAAACTGAAGAAAGTTTTATTTGTTGCACACCTGTGTTTGTAGACTGAGGTTTTACATGTATTTATATAAAATACTAAGACTAACGTCAGTCAGGCATAGCAGGATGAATATAAATTTTGGAGTCGGACTAGCATTAGATTTGAATTCAGACCCTCTCGCTTACTAGCTGGATGACTGTAGGTTAATCATGTCACCTCTCTGATTTTCTGTTCCTGCACACGCTAAACCAGGAATGGTGACACCCATCTCAAAGGGATAGGGATTGCTTAGGGATTAACAGTGACTCATGTGAAAGCCCCAGTGATGGGTTCTTCATATGCACCATTTTGCTAGACCTTAGTCAGTTTCTTTTTCATGGTGTTGGTCCACTTACTCTTTTTTTTTTTGTCGTTGTTGAGATGGGATCTTGCTATGTTGCCCAGGCAGGTCACAAACTCCTGGGCTCCAGTGATCCTCCTGCCTCAACTTCCCAAATAGCTGGGATTATAGGCACAAACTACCGCACCTGGCTTGGTCCGTTTCCTGTTAACAGAATCTTTTCATTCACAGGTTCTTAGTAAAGAAATTCCTTCTGTGGTAAACAGATTCAGATGGGGTGAACCCGGATGTCATTGTCCTTGGCCCTGGAGTCTGGGACAGCCGTACCTGCAAAGGAGGTCACTCATAGATTGGCCATCATGTGCTTCTTTCTTTCCAAGCATGGTAGAGACTGCACATGGGCTTATTTCCCCAACTGACCTTTGGGAATTAAGCATTTTACTTTGGTATTTCATCTGGGGTTGGAAGCAGTATCGTAGAGGAATTCCTTTTCTTTCTCATTTCCAATGCCAATGAAGCCTGAATGTTTTTCAGTGCTACAAGTGGTGAGAAATGCATTTGTATTTGCGAGGGCCAAATCAACTGCAGCTGGACAGAGCTGCCACCGACATCATACAAAGCAGGGAGGCGGCAGCACTGCCTGGCGTGCAGCCGTCATTAAAAACAGGCTGACTCAGTGGAAAGACTCCCACTGTGCTGGAGTGCATTGCAGTGCTCTGTGCTGAAAGCAAGGTGAGGGCTGTAGAGCAACAGCCCTGCTCTAACCTCCTTTGTCCCTCCGTGGTTCCCAGCATGGTGGCCTTTGCTCCAGTGGGCTGCACCCACTTTGGGGCCGCCTAGGTTGGTATGGCAAAGTCTGAGCAGGGCTCTCAACTGCCCTCCTCACTCGCAGCTGGCCTCAGGCATGGAAAGCCCTGGAAACTCAGCTTCAGCACCTGGCTAGGCATCATTTCCAACTTCTCTTCTGGGCCCACTCACTCTGGTCTGATGTCTGCAGTTTCAATTCCAGCTCCAGTCTGTCCTCCGGCAGTATATCTATTTGGCTATTACGTTTTGTTTTCGGCCCTGGATGCCTTCTCTTAGCTGGACTACCCAGGTTCCTTTGAGGGAAGAGTCTATCCCACTTCCCGAATGGCCACGTGCACCAGGCAGTTTTTATTGCAAGGATTCAGCATAACGAACTGCACACATTTATTGTTTTCACTTGTTCTGGGGTGGGGGGGGCAGTGAATGTGGCTCTGCTTCAGAGTGTGGGTTGCTGTGGGGCTCTGCCTTCTGACGCCAGAGGCTCCTTGGGAGCACGCCCTTCTCGCGTCAGACGGCAGAGGCTCAAGAGACCAAGCCAGACAAAGCAAGTGCATCTAATGCCTCTGCTCACTTCATATCCACCCATGTTCCACTGCGCAAAGCAAGTCACGTGGCCAAGCCATTGTCAGTGGGCATGGGTATACATCCTGCCTCGTCAATGGGGGGCGCTGTGGGGTCATGTAGCAAAGGACATGGATGCATAACGCTATGGTAGTGTAGTGAAGAGTTGGAAGAATAATCCAATGTACCTCATTGCGCCAGGCCCTCTGGGAAATCTGGGAGTGTCAAACATCTGACTCTCAATGCGATAAACTCCCCTTTTATGAGTCATCTTCCTGTGAATTACCAAAAGGTACCCCTTGTGGGCGGATTAATTGTCAAAGGTGCCCCTTCCTTTGGGATAACACAGCCCCCTAGCCCGGGTGCTTGGCTTGGAAAGCAGAGGACAGCCTGGAATTCAGCGCCCACTTGCTCCTTGGGTGGGTCCCCCAGTGCTGGGGACCACCTGCAGTCTGTGTGCTGTGACCCTGTGCACACCCAGCCAGCAGCTCGTGGGGCCTGGGAAAGTATATTTGTAACGACGGACTCCAAGTTATGCAGGTTGGAGCGGTCTGGGATAGTTTTATGTTTCTGGCAATCTGAGTCAAAGGCTTTTTTAAAATTATTATTATTATTGGTATTTTTTACTCCACTGTCAGTAAAGAAATAAGGACTTTTTCCTTTCCAGAAGTAGCCTTTCCAGCTAACCACATAGGCCAAAGCCAAAGTAAAAGCAATGGGCTGGCTAGGAAGCATAATTGTAGAGTCGCACATGTGTCTTTGAAGAAAGGCCTTTTTCTTCTTTCCCCGGGAATGACCACATAACCCACAATCACCCTTGGATTCCAACGTCAGAGGAAACGCCACGCCTCTTCAGACAACAGTAATAACCGATTCGATCATACAGGCCCTGGAGTGCAATGCTTTATGTTGATTGATTCTGCCATGCACAGGCAGTGAGTGGGTGGCATGCACCACTGCTGTCTCCCTGTGCCTGTGGTGGCCAGCCGTGTGAACGCGTCATTCTCACCTCCGTACTTCCCAGTTACCAGAAATGCATCAAATAGGTGGGAACTCCATAGTGCCTGTCAGCGTTTGAGTTTGGGGCAAGACCCTGGCTTTGGTCTATGAGATTACTGGCCCCGAGTCCTTTACTTTGCCCTACACCCTCACTTTTGCCATGGCCTCACTGAGAGGATGTAGGTCCCCACTCCTCGACGTTGAACTTGGCCCGTGATACGTGGGCAGAGTGAGGTGTGCCATTTCCAAGCCCAGGCCTTCAGAGGCCTCAGCTATTCCTGCTTTTTCTCAGAGTGGCATTCCCCCCTTGGAAGCTACATCTTCTTTTGGTCCCTGGAAGGAATGCACGTGGAGGAGATACAAGCCAAGCTTCAGTGAGAGCCAAGGCAAGCTACATCTGTAAGCTCGAGGCAGAGCAACTTAGCCAAGTCCCAGCCTGGTCAGCCAAGCCCCTGCTGACCTGCAGATCCGTAGGCCCACAGACCTGCAGATGCACGAGTGCAAACGAGGGATTAGTACTAAGATTTGGGGTGGTTTGTTATACAGCATTGTTGCGGCAACAGTTAACTGATTCGCTCGTTTTTCAGTCGATTGCCACAGTGTATTGACCTCGGACACCAGCCACGGCTGGGGCACAGGAAGCACCCCAGTAGATAGGCCACTCTCTTTTTGACTTTAAGGCTGGGATCTGCATAAAGCAGAAAGTGTGTGACTCAATTAAGATACAATTAAGATCTTCCTCCATGATGTCCCTTTTATCTACTGTCCTCATTATCCTGGTTCCTTTTCTTCTCACTGTGGGAACAGTGCTACTGTCGCATGCTGATGAGTGTATCTGTGGCCTAACTTCTGAACTAGAGATATCGGAGCAATTAATTTGGATTTAAGCTCCTCTAGCCAGCCTTGACAGACCCACGATGGAGTGCATTGGAAGGCCTTGATGTCTCCTGGACATTCTTGGGGTGCTTAGAGGTCAAGAGTCATTTGGTACCTGCCTATCTAAAGTCAGTCTCAAAGTGAGTTTTGGAAAATGCAAAGTTTTGAAAATGTACAATTGTTTCAACTGACTTGGGTTGCTCCCCCCCCCCCCCCAACAATGCTATGAAGTTTTTTTGCATTTCATCTCTACAATTTGGTCACAGAGCAATTCTCCCTCAGGAAAGTAAGAAATGCTTGCTGGGCATGAGGCTTGGCTGGAGCCCAGACAGAATATGGGCACTTTGACATAAGGCCTTTACTCATTTGAGTAAGGCAATGAGCAGGTAGAAATAAAAATGTAGTTCCAAAAGACAAGTGGGGAATTCACTGGAGGACTAATAGCCCCAATTTTGAACATTGTTGGCTTTGGATGTAGATCGTACTCTGCAACTTTTCATATTTCCAAATCTCCTTGAAGGCCTTGTCTTTCTAGATTTCATCAGGTCAAATGAAAACACTCTTGCCGTGAAATGCTGTAGTGCTTACTACAATAGCTTTCATATTTTTGCTGCATTCCGGAGTAAGAAATGAATTTTGTGCATCAGTTCCTAACACACATACACACACATTCGTACACGAGCACTTTTATATAGTTCTGGTTTAACGTCTCACTCTCTGTCTTAGTCTGGGTTCCGCCAGAAGTAGACTCTGAGACAAGAATTCACGTGCAAGTGGTTTATTTGGGAGGTGACGCCACAAAAGACCCGTAGGTGGGTGGGGAGGTGAACCAGGAAAGGTAAGGCAGACACTCAAGGATGCATTATCAATAGCTGCTTAATCTCACTGGGGAACAGTGTGGAACAGTTTTGTGGGAGCCAGTGCTCAAGTTGGCCCCCAGCGCTCCTCAACTCCTGGTGGTCAAATCCTTGTGTAATTTTCTGCCCAGCAGTGAAAAACGTGCGTGGCCTGTGCGTCCAATAGAACGTGCGTCCAATAGAACGCTATCTGTGGCAGGCAGCCTCTGAGATGGCCCAAATATCTCCACCTGCTGTGGTTGTACCCCTGGATAGTCCCTTCTCCCAGTGTGGACCACTGGTAAGCAATAGAAATGACTCATTCCTGGCCAGTAGAATATGGCTAAGGCGATGAACGTCATTTCTGAGATTAGGTTACAGAAAGACCCTGGCTTTCTTCTCGCTTGTGCTCTCTTGCTCTTTTCCTCACTGGCTCTGAGGAAAAATCAGCTACCATGTGTTGTGAACTGCCCTGTGGAGCGGCCCCCAGGGTGAGGAACTGAGGGTGCCAACACCCAGCGAGCGAGCCAGCAGTGGATGCTCCTCCAGTCGAGCCTTGAGATGCCTGCAGGCTGGGCCAACACCTTGACTGTCACCTTGAGAGAGGCCCTGAGTCAGAGGCACCCAGGTAAGCTGTGCCCAGATTCTGATCCATAGAAACTGTGAGTTAATGGCAAAGCCTTGGGGTAATTTGTTTGGTAGCAAGAGATAATCAACACAGCATCTGACTATTGAGCCAAGGCTGTAAAAGACTTTGCTGTTCCCCCTTTGATCCCTCTTTCTCTTGGATTACTAGCCCTGGGGGAAGCCAGTCACAGATCATGAGGATGCTGGAGAAGTCATATGGAGAGGTCTATGCGGTGACAGACTGAGGCCTCCTGCCAACAGCCGCACTTGCTAGATGGCGAATGAGACATCTTGGAAGCAGATCATTCAGCCCCAGCCAAGCCCTCGGTTGACTGTGGCCCCAGATGACGTCTTGACTACAATCTCATGAGTGGTCTGGAGCCAGACCCACCCAGTTAAGTTGCTCCTGAATTCCTGACCCACAGAAACTGTGATATAAATATTTATTGTATTAAGCTGCTATGTTTGGGAGGTAGACTGTTACGCAGCAAAAGGTAACTAATACAGTGTGGAGGAAGAGACTCGGAGTTATTCTATCCAAATGAAGGAGCTGGGGTATTTATGTACCAATACCCACCTGTCAATGAATGAGGGCTGCTTCTAGGGATGCTCATTTCCCAGCACTTCTTTGTGGGCACAGTGGGCTTCAGTGGCCAGAGGAAGCCTGCGGACAAAGAGACACAGGTGCTGGCAGTTGGAAGTCAGGCATCGTGTGCTGAAAGGTAAAGACAAGGGGACTTGGGTAACTCCCTGATGGATACTCCCCTCTTCCACCTCCACTGGGTTGTCACTGCTGTCACTACTGCCTCCCTTTGCCCGGGTAGGTCCACAGGAAAGACAGATCCAGTCTAGCCACTTTCTATGATGTTACTTGACCTTTGGGGGATTCTCATCAGACTCTGAGGGGCCAGACTCTCTATCTTATAGCAATCCCAGATCTTGGAGCTTTCTCACTTGGCTTCAAGGTGGAAACAGATTCACACCTCTCCGGAGGAATCACTGCTCACAACAGCACTGCCTTCCAGTTGGTGACTCAGCTGTGGGTCCTTCCTTCTGTTTTTGGAACAATACGAAAAGTCTTGCTCAGCATCCTGTAACACAAATAAAATGCCTTTCCAAGTGCTGGGCAGTGGGCACTCCACAAATGTTCGCTTCCTCTCTCTTCTCAGTGTTGACAGTGGAGCATGCACAGGTGTGGTTGGCTTGAAGACATGGGGTTTAATACAATAGGCTTGGAGAGAGGGGGAAGAGCTCATGCACTCCTGGCCTGTAGCGCAGAGCCTAGCATGGAGTGGGTGCTGTAGGTATTCCCTGAAACAATGAACAAAGCTGATATAGGAGTCTTTTTGATGGAAAGCAAATGCATAGAGGCTCAGGCTTCCATAGCGCCACCCTCTGGTGCTCGCAAGGGAATGCATGGGAGTGGTAGCCTTATGTTGTCCATCAGTGGCCAGGGGCCTTTCCTTCCCAGCCCGGCTTCCCTTACTGGGTACCAAGCACCTGCCATCCACCTGCGTTTTTTGCTGTAAAATGTGGCCAGACACAAGTCCCTCACTGTACGCCCTCCCTTCCAGAGGGAGACTGCTCAGGCTCTCCCCTCCTCGCCTTTCTTCCTTCCTTTCTTGTTCCATCCATATATTTCTGTATCTACTACAAAGGTCAGAAAAACAAATCAATGAGGAGAAGGACCCAATAATCCTAAAACGTGACTCGGGGATGGGAGGCGGGGAGGGAAGCCGCTCAATAATATGAAAGAGAATTTAAAAATTCCCCGAACAAGGCACAGCATGGGGTCCCGATCAAAGGGGCCAGGCAGCTTTGGTCCTGTGTGCTCGGGCTGGATGCTCCGAGGCTGGGGGAGAGAGGGGCTCCCGGGCCTCGGTCTCCCTCCCCGTCTTCTTTCTAGCATACACACACATACTCTCCCTCCCCTTGGCCGGCCTCCTGACTGCTAAAGAAAGAAAGATCTGACGGTAGATTTTGGAAGTCTGGGAGGGAGAGGGAAGAAGGCATTGGGAGCCCACTTATATCCCTGTATTGGTCCCATTTTCCAAGGCTGTGCCCAATACCCCCATCTGCCATAAGAGAATTAAAATGACCTTTGAGGACCAGACAAATGTACTGATAGCGACTGAGGAAGAGGATGTTACAAATCCTACCTGGTATTTTCTGAACCTACCTTGGAAAAAGGAAATAAGAGCCCATGATCTGCAAAGAGCTGAATCAGCTTCTAAAGTCCCTTCCTTGTGCAAGGCAGCTCTTCCAGGATGTCCTTTCTGATACCTACCACTCCCTCATCCCCACCCTGGACCCGATTGAGCACTCTTTTCTTGGGTATCCACTGCATGCCAGGACTTCTCCACCAGAACACTAGAGGAGGGGCACATTACTATTCTTCCTCATTTGTCTGTCCCATTCTATTCTCAGAAGGCCAAGGGTAAAGTGGGTCATGGGCAGACTGCCTGAGCTCAAGTGACTCCTTTTCCCCATCTGTAAAATGGGGACAGTAAATGTATTCTTTCTTTCACATAATGACTCTTGAAATATTTAAGAGCAGGCTTTTCTCTTCCAGATTCCATAGACTCTGTTCCTCTCATAGTTCTTCACAGCACATGGTTTCCAAAGATCCAAACTACGTTTTGAGCAAGAACAGCCTTGTCAGAATAAGGAAAGAAGCTCCCGACTTTGGGAGCCTCACTTGGATGCTTGCTATTAAGTGACATATCTCCTAATATGGTGCTTATTGTACATAGATATAGAAAATATGTAGATTTCCATGTGTTCATAGGTGGAGAAGGCAACATATGTACATAAGTATGTGTGTGTGCATGTGTGTATGTGCGTGTGCGGGTGCATGCGATTCTTTTCCTGCTTGTTTCTAAAGAGTTTTGAGGTGGATTGCTGATTGAAACAAAAGATGAGCCATTTCATAATAAAAACAGAATAAAGACAAAGGATGCAGAAGTAGATACTTTAAGATATCTGCATTAAGCAGATTAGACATGTGCAGGAAATTTGGCTGTTTCCTCAAAGTTAAGACTCTAAAGCAAACCCTATGGGTTACCATGTTTTATTAGAAGGGGGAAAATGGTTTTATTTGCTGTTGCTACTTCTTGCTTTCAGTAAGACAGAGAAATGGGAGCTGGAGATGAGAAATTTGAGCAGGTTTAAGAGTTGGCAGCCTATAGCATGTTAGTTTGTGTCTTTTTTTTAACCTAACTTTTCTTAGTCTTTCTCTTATTTATGCAGCAACAAAAAATATAAATCCTATATTTGTAAGTCTCTATCCATACTTTTCATCTAATAACCGTCTATGTGGCATAAATATTATTCTTAACATAAAGCGAAGCCCAGTTGAGATCAAGTGACTTGTCCATTGTTTAGATATACAATTTATTTATCTACTCTTTTATTTATGGACATTTAAGCTGTTTCTACTTTGAGACATTTATAAATAAAGTTACTATGAACATTCATGTACACGTCTTTTTGTGCATTTGTGTTTTCATTTCTCTTGAGCAAATACCTAGGAATGGAATTTCCAGGTTCACAGAATAGGTGAATGTTTAAGTTTATTAGAAACTGTCCAATCGTTTTCCATAGTGGTTTTACCAGTTTACAGGGCCACAAATAGTATCTAAGGGTTCTATTAATGGATTCTCCACATTCTCATAAACATTTGGTATTGTCAGTCTTTGGCGGTAGCTATTCTTGTTGGTGTTCAAGAATATATCATTGTGGTTTTAATTTGCATTTCCCTGATGACAGATGACCTCAAGCATCTTTTTATATGTTATCTGGCCATTTGAATATCTTCCACAGCAGGAAAAGAAATGAACTACTGCTACTCACAATAACATGGATTAATTTCAAACACATTTTGTTGAGTTAGAGAAGCCAGACAGAAAAGAAATAAATAGCGTATGATTCCATTTTTACAAAGTGAAAGAACAGAAGAAGCTGAAATATAGTGATAGAGGTCAGAATAGTGGCTGGCAAGGGAGCAGGAAGTGGAAGGGGGTGTTAATGGAAAGGGGGAATAGAAAAGTCTAAACTTATCCCTAACTCCTAGCCCTAACCCTTAACCATAACCCTAAACCCAACCCCAATCCCAAACCCAACCCTAACCTAACTCTAACCCTAAACCCTAGCCCCAACCTTTAACTCCTAATCCCCAACTCTTAACCCCAACCCCAACCCAAATCCCAAGCCTAAATTCTAACCCCTAACCCTAAGCCCTAACTCTAACCCTAACCCTAACCCTAACCAGTCTTGACCATCTTTGACTGGCCCTGACCAGCCTTAACCAGACTTGATTGGCCAAGACTGTCTTTGATTGGTCTTTACTGCCTTGGCTTACTGTGACCAGATTTGACCAGAGTTGACTACCTTTGACCTGCCTTGACTAGCCTGACTGGCCCTAACAAGCTTTGACTAGCTTTACCTGGTCTCAACTGGCCAAGATTACCTTTGACTGGTCTTGACTGCCTGTGACCAGCCATGATGAGCTTTGGCTGGAATTGACCAGCTTTGACTTGCCTTGACTGGCCCTAACCAGCCTTGACTAGAGTGACTGGTTTTGGTTGGTCTTGACTGGTTATGACTGGCTTTGACCAGCTATGACTGCCTCTGACCAGTCTTGACTTGCCATGACTGGATGTGACTGGCTTTGACCAGTCTTGACTGGTCATGAATGGCTTTGACTAGAATTGACTGTCAGGAAAAAGCTTCATGAGGCGGTGTTTTCTCAGCTTCTCACCATAAGCACCTCTCTGTTTGTGGTTAAGAAGTCCTGTCTGCTTAGGCTCATCTATGCTGATACCTGCTTTGGTCTTTGGCCTCCAGAGGACTATTTGGAAGGTCTCCAGTATAAAATATTGCCTCTTCTTCCAATTTAGACTCAATTAGTGGATATCGCTTCTGAAATAGGAGAAAAAATGAGATGAGGCATCATAATAATCAGAGTGATAATTCCTTACATTTGTATAGCACTTGAACTGTTTCCAAACCATTTTCACATTAAATATCTTAACACCCAGTGATAAGGAGGTAGGAGGTAGATATTATTAATGTATATAGGAACCCCATTGGATTGACCAGCTAGATAGCCTGCCCCATTGCCTGCTAATTAGGGCTGGGAACCAACTCCTGGCCTTTAGAGAGCCCCAACGGATAAGAAGCATCAGTCAGTCACCTTAGAATTAGCCAGGCAGTCCCAACATTCTCTTGGGATGGAGAAATTTATATAGACCCTTATCATCTCTGTTCTCCAGCACTTCGGATCAGCTTGCCTGGGAGTTAGAAGTCTAGAGAGGTGGTGGGCAACTGGCAGCCCACTCCCATAGGAAATAGAGCAGGGAGAGAAGCAATAAAAGGCCCAGAGAGACAAAGTGACTCAATAAATGCTTCTGGCTGGGTCGATGGCAGAGCCAAGAATAGAATTTCAGATGATCAGATGGTACAGATTTGTCTCATAGCAACTGACCTCATGTTGCATTGTGGAAATTTTGTTTCAAAATAAAGATTTCAGTCACTTCCTATTAATCTTTTTATAATTTCTCATCTAGCAGTGGACTTTGCAGAAATGGGATTATATCATGTGAGCGAAAGAGGACCAGGCTTGAAGAGAAATGGCCCTGATTCCTGGCTGGAGTTTATGTTGTAAATAGGTTGGCCTGGGGTAGGTGTTAGCAAATAAAAGATACGATCGTAGATGGACAGTGGGAATATTGGGAACTTACTGGGGAATGTCTACTACTCAGAGTGAGAGCTGACTGAGGCAGTCTGGAACTGGATGGCACTTAGCTTTAAAAAGAAGGTTGATGTTCACTATAGCAGGAAAGGACCTTGTATGGGGCAGGGATGAAGACTTGGAACGTGGGCATCGGCAAGTAGGTGTCCAGGATAAAGGTAGATATGGAGAGGAAATTTGAAAGACCTTTAAAACTAATGGCAGAGAAAGTCAGGCTCTGTATTGAAGGACAGAATCTGGTGTTTAGTAGGCACTCAACATATATTGGTTTCCCCAGAGATGTTGGGTGGTCGAAGTTGAATGAATCCAAATAACCACAAGCAGTCCTAGGGGAACAATTGTATAAGGAGAAGCAGGATCTTTGCAATAAGGTTGCTAATAGCTTCTTTGTTATTAAAACATGAGGATGTTCTGGGTTGGGAGGCCCAGAGTTCCTCTGCACTGCTATTTGCTATCTGCTTCTCCCCTCAGTGAACCCATGAGCCACCTTCTTGGAATCTACATTGTTCCATGTAGCACAAGATAAAAACAAGTAGGTTAAATGATCTCTAAGGGCAATTCTAACAGTCAATGATTTTTATTATTAGCTTATTATTATTAAACTTATCTATAAGATATCTGTTGTCATCCCAAGGTGTCTTGGATTATGTTGGCACCTATGGCTTAGCTGTGTGGATACTGCACTTGGATATCAGGAAGAGTGAGGGTAATCCCATCCAGCCTTTTCTAGCAGAAGGATGTCTTTGATTACCAATTTCATCAGAAACTATATCCAGGAAGGCCTAGGCATGGATGCAAGTAATTCCCCCCCCCCCCCCCCCCCCCGCCAAAGACCTTTGAACAGAACTACGGTAGATGAGAAACATGGCCATGATTATTTCTTTTCCTGTATTCACATCCCCTTACAATATGACTTTGCAGATCCTCTCCTGAAAGCACAGAGTCTATTTCCTCCCCCTTTGGGTCAGGGATGGCCCTGTAGGCTTAAGCCAGGCTTCCTCAAACTACAGCCCGCGGGCCACATGCAGGTGTTTTTTGCCTGTTTGTTTTTTAACTTCAAAATAAGATATGTGCAGTGTGCATAGGAATTTGTTCATAGTTTTTTTTAAAACTATAGCCCAGCCCTCCAACGGTCTGAGGGACAGTGAACTGGCCTCCTGTTTAAAAAGTTTGAGGACCCCTGTCTTAAGCTGACCGATAGAATGTGGTAGGAGTGACATTGTGCCTGTTCTGAGCATAGGCCTCAGGAGACCTTGTAGCTCTTGCTTTCACCCATTTGGAACACTAACCGGCTACCACCTGACAAGCCCAGGTCAGCAAGCGGGAGAATGGAGATCATGTTACGTAGAGACGAGCCATCCTATGAGGCTAATCTACATCCATTGGTTTCTAGCTGTCCTGGCAGCTGGCTACAGGGGCACAAGTTGACTGAGATCAGAAGAACCCTCCATTTGAGCACAGCACAAATTGTCAATCCACAGAATCATGAGCTAAACAAATCGTTGTTGCTTTTAGCCACCAAGTGTTGGGTGATTTGTTATTCAGTAAAAGTTAACAGATATAAGGAGTCAATTAAGGGAAAGACCAACAGGATCTCCAGAATGGTAGTATGGTCATCCTGGAGGCCCAGTATGATCCTTAGTGGCAGTATCCATGCTGTGTGTTCCACAAACCCTTTCATTTTCTTCTTGAGCATACAGGAATAACACATTTCTTGGCCTACTTGTATTGAGATAAGGCCATATCACCAATTCTGGCCAGATGTAATGTGAGCAGAAATGATGAGTGTCATTATTGCACTGGGGTGGTTAAGTATTCAGTATGCTTTCTCGAGCTCTCTTTTTATTTCATCCGCCAGCTGAGTGAAACCATGGTGACCTCTGAGGCCATGATGGCAGAGCCACAAGACTGAATAAGACCTGAAGGGAGTACCCCACCTGTATCCACCTTGGCTGTGAGCTGTTTATGTTATATTAAGCTACTGAGATTTAGAATTGGTTGTTACAACAGCTAGCATTTACTACCCTAATACCTAGTTAATCTCCTAGGAATCTGAGGGAATTTATTTTCAAGAGATTAAACTTATTTAATTTTAATTTTATTATTTATTTCTAACTTTAAAATTAGACAATACATTCACATGCTTCAAAAATTCAAAAGATAAAGAAGGATTTAGAACACACACAAAAAATCTTTCTTATATCTAGCCATCCAGATCTTTTTCTGAAGGCAATGTTAGATATTTCCTGTGTAGAAATATTTTGTGCATAGGCAAACAAATGAATATACATATAACAAATGTTAACATGTTTTACATATTGTAGTGTACCATAGAAAATTTAACGCTAAATTTTGGAGATCTTTCCTTATAGTACATAAATACCTCCCTTATTTTTTTTCAGCTGCATACTATAACTTTTGATGGACATATAATTAATTGAACCATCTCCAAGTTGATTACCATTTGGCTTGTTTCCATTCTCTAAGACATACAATGTTGCAATGACCCCATCCTTATACTATGTCATTGTTCACAAGTGTGAGTTGGCCTTAAAGAAAAATTACTAGAGTTGGAATCAAGTGGCATTATGTATTTGTATTGTTGAAGAAGGTCTCCAAATTTCCCTCACAGAGATTTTACAATTTACACTTCTTTCAGCCATATATGAAAGTACCTGTTTTTCTACACCCTCCACATTACAGTGTGATAATCAGTGCTTTGATCTTTGATGAGCTGATGATAACTTTTCTATTATAAGTACATTATGAATCTTTTCATATGTTTAAAAGTCATTGATTTTCTTTTGGTGAACTGTCATTTGCCAATTTTTCAATGATATTGGAGGATCGATCTTTTTCTTTGAGCCATGGAATAGATAAAGCTCATGTTGAGGAGCCGAGGGGGTTTGCCTTTACTACTTTCAACTGGACAGATGGCTCAGAAAACCCAGAGGGGAAAGTAACCACAGCTGTTTCATTTGGATGGGAGGGGAGCAAAGGAACCTCTGGCTTTGTTGGAGGTGATATCCACTGGGCCTACCATGAGGCCTGGCACACAGGAAGCATTCAATAAATATTTACTGAGTTCCGAATTAGCAAATGAGTGAGGGCCAAATGATGGAGCTTGAAAAAAAAATTTTTGACACTAAATTCATTCCAGAACTTGGTTCTTGTCCTTGCAAATGGCTCCATGGGAGGATCTTGGGAGCTGGTAATCCAGGAACTCAGTGTTCTTCTGTTAGATCAGATGGAAGAGAATGTCAGAGGATGCTTAAGGCAGGGCTTTGTGCCCCAAAGATCCACCCACAATCCCAAGGCTCCAGGGCTGCTGGGCTGTGGATGGGTACTGGTCTCTGGCCTGTTAGGTAAAGGCTGCAGAGCTCCACTGTCACCTCACCATCCTTTACCCCCCACCCCTGTCTGTGGAAAAATTGTCTTCCATGGAACATAGGAAAAGGGGGAGGGTTGCACAGCAGGCAGGTAAATACAGTGAGCGAAGCTTCATCTCTATTTAGAGCCGCTCCCTGTTGGTCACATCACCACCTGAGCTCTGACCCACGCCCCCGCTTCCCTTAGTCTGTGGAAAAACTGTCTTCCATCAAACCAGTCCCTGATGCCAAATAGGTTGGGGAACACTGCTCTAGGAGGTTCTGTAGAGCCAAATGATGACATGTGTGGAGCCTCAGATGGATTTTCCCAGTTCCCACTTGGTCCTTCACATCACTATAGTAGAACAGAGTGAAGCAGGAGACACAGGTGAACTCCTCCCCCAGGTCTGTTCTCCTGTGAACCCCAGTGCCCTCTGTCTCCTCCCTAACATCAAACCACTCTTAGGAAAGCTTCAGTAATCTGCTTGGTTTGGATTACTCTAGCAGTTGAACCTGAGTCAAGAATGTGTGTATAAGTAGTTTATTTGGGAAGTGAAGAGAATTCCAGTGGGCAAGGGGGAAAGTGAGTCACAGAAGGGGAAGGAGCCCCAGTACAGTGAGCTGGCTCTTCAGCCACTGCTGCGGGCAGCTGGCTCTTAATCCCAGCGGAGGGCTCTGGAAGCCAGGGCAGACACGTGTCTCAGAGTCACCGCACCCAAGGGTGAGAAAGTAAGAGTATTTATGCGCTCATTCCAATCAAGCCTTGCTCTGGCCTAGTATGTAAGTAGCAAAGCTGGGGTAGGAGGTGGTCCTCAGGCAAAGAGATGCCAGCACTGGCAGCTGACAGACAGGCCAACGGGCCCTTCAATGGTCCAGGTAAGGGGATACAGGTGGTGCAGGGATACAGGAGGTGAGAGGATACAGTTGGTGAGCGGATTGGGGGGTGAAGGGAGATGAGTCTAGCCTTGACATCTTTCGCTCCAGTCCAAGTTCCTTTTACTATAGACTGGTTCCAGTCTGACCCTACCCATTTTTTTTCCCAGCAGCCAGAGTGATTTTTCTAAAATGAATGTTGATTCTTTCACTTTCCTGCACTTAAGATAAAGCACGAACTCCTTAGCAGGCCCTCACAGCTTACCCCTTGCCCTGCAGGTTTCCAGCTGGAGATGCCTGTGGTTGGCCAGCACCCCACATGCCACCGTGCTCCCTCCTGCACTCATGCCAACGCCCTGTGATTGTCCACCTGATCGTCCTCCTGCCCTGCCTTGTCTCCTCTGGTGCTCCCACTGCTGTGAGCACCTCCAGGACCAGGGCTGGGCCCCTGGGCTTCTGTGTCCACAGCCCTGGGTGCCTGGCATGTAGCAGGCCCTTAAGCAGGCTGCCTGTCGAACAGATATGAGAATTTAGATGATGGAGAGAAAGTGTCAGAAAAGGCATTGAGGCTGGTAAGGAGAGGTATTTTGAGGCAAAGGGAACAAATACGTATTTGCTGAGCACCTACTAGGAGAAAGGAGCTTTATAGTCATTATCTCATCTAATACTCATAAAGACCCTGTTACTATTTCCCCCTAACAAATGTCGGCAAAGAGAGATTAAATGACTCTCCGAGTCACACAGATGGTGAGAGTCATAGGCAGGACTGTTATAGGCAGTCATAGGCAAATGCTGTTCTCATTGAAGGCAAAGTCCATGCACTTTTTCATTACATCAGTTTCCCTCTCTTTGCACGGTGAGGTTTGCCCTATGGATATGAATGATTAATCCTCCCCGCTCAGAATGCCTTCCCCTTCTCTTGGGCAGTCATGCTGTGACAGGGGAGCACAAGGGGACCTCGCCCTGCCCATCTTCCCCCCTCCCGTCTCCCCTGGAGTTGCCTGTGACACCTCCTGAGCCTCTCCTGCTTCCGAACGTCAGCATTTCTGCTATCGCTCGTTATCAGTGCCGGGTCTCCCCGGGACAAAGTGCTTATTGGAATCCTCCAGAAGCCCACTTATCAAGCATCCCACACCAGAGAGGCCTTGGCTGTCTGGAAACAGGCCCCTTCCGATCAGCTCGAGATGGAATTAACCTCCCAAAGGACCCTGGGCTGCCTTCATGAACCAATCAAAATTGGTTCCACATTGAGTTTCCATGGGTTTTATTTTATTTTCCCCCCAAATCTCACAGCTGCCGCATTAGGCACCAGCCTCCGCAAGTTGCTTGGAAACTGCTTTGCGTCAGCGGGCTCATCCAGGTCCCCATGTGCAGGCTGAGTGATAAGCACCACTATTTATTTTTTTTAAATACAGACATATAATTAAGGAAAACATTCTGATGTCTGCAAAGTCTGGCTGGCAACGAACAGCTAGTGAGAAAGGCCTCAAGGTGGAACAGAGCTGAGGATTTCAATGAGAAAATGAATAAAGGAGACCCCATTCACTCCTCCCTTTGTAAACTTAGGGTCAGTGCCAATTTTAGGTGACTCACTTCTTTTTTTTTTTTTCCCAGCACAGGTTCTACTCTGGCTCTGCTCAGTCCTTCAGGACTAAAGATGTTTCTCGAGAGGAAGACACTTCCAACTCCATGTCCTACTATTCTGAAGGAGAACAAGGGAGGGAAGAGAGGATTCGGCATGGCAGTGGCCATCTGTTGTGTTTGTTAGTCCAGCCTCCATGCCACCTCCTTCTGCTAACAGCCTTTGATTTTGCACTGGGATGTCACCTCTTAATCTTTTCCAGGTCACAAAGTTTGCAGGGGTGAATCTACCTACTCGGCCCCAGGGAGCAGACACACGACACAGACCTGGCCAAGGGAATGGTTCAGGGCTTGACGTGTGACCCACGCTGGTCCCAGGAGAGTCTTTCCCGGGGCCTGGTTGGAACTCTGGGACAGGTGGTGTTTCCTTCCTGCTGGAGTTGCAGCCCTGGCAGGGTAGGGTAGACACCCGGTGGTCATCTTTGCTACCATGTAGGAGGGCCTGCCAAGAATGGATCCAAAATAGAATCAAGTTAAAAGATGGAGACCACATTGTTGGAGCCACTGGAGCCAGGCTTCTAGTTAAATGAGGCCATACATTTCCTCTCTCCCCCTTTATTTCACTTAAGCCAGTTTGACTTGTGCTTGGTCATTTGAAGTCAAATAGTTCTGGAAATCAATTGTGTCAACCCCTTACTTCCCCCAGGGATCTTCTTCTCACCTTTTGGACAGGTCCAGTATAGAAGGAATTTGCCTCCTGGTGCTCCCATTAAAGTTGTGATACCCACTGGTGCAAATATTTCTTCTCTGCAGGGAGAGGAGGTAAAGGGGGAGTGGGTAGGCACTCAACAGCATGGAGAAGGGGAAAGAAGACTTGAAACTGTCTTTGAAATCAGAAGAAATGTGCCTTCCAGTGCATGGATGCAGTGGCCAAAGAGAAACATCAGTCTTGGGCTCTTAACTCCAGGAATCCTGGTGTTGAGAAAAGGTGACAGGAAGCATGTATAGTAGAAGCTAAAGACAAACTAGGAAACCCAGCTCGGTCAGGGCTGTAGGAGTTCCTGGAGGGTAGAGAGATGAGTAGAGAGGTGGGTCAGGGAGGCAGAGTGGTCAGGAGAGGGGAAGGTGGAGGGACGGTGTCAGCAAAGGTTACAACTATTAGAATCAAATTTGCAAGACTAGGGAGTGCCCAACCCTTTTAAGCCATGCCTCCATTTCTGGGTGAAAGGGTCCTTCTGTTGTTCCCTTGCCTCCTCCTTTTCAACCTACATTCTCTTCTCTTCTCCTATCCTTTCTCCGTTCTTGAAAGCTCTCATGGAGCAGGGGACCAGCGGGAGGGTGTGGTTGCGGGAAACCATTTCTGTATGCTCCTCCACCCCTGGGAGCCCAGCACATGAGCTTTGAATTACATCAGGGCGGAAGTAGGTTAGACCGAAGGAAGAACCAAGCAGGGCTCCTAAAAGAGCCTACATCGGTTGCCATGGCAACATGCTGACTCTTTCCCTGGAGGAATTTTAAAATAGGTCACACTTTCCTTTTTATGGGAGGTTGAGAGTCCTGCTAGAAACGATGATGGGACCGGCAAAGGACTCAGCATGAAAGGTCAAATTCTGTCAAATCACAGATTTCGCTTACAGAAATCTGTACAAAAAGACACCTCCCTTTCCTCGGCTGGGCTGTTCCCACGTGCTACCTGTTTGCAGCCTGGGAAACACATGTGGTTGCTCGAGTGATGCCGGGGCCTGTGTGGTTATGGTTTCCTGACATGCCCTTCTCTCTGGGGGTTTAAGCCTCTGAACATCACCTGGGTGCGTCCACCCTTCCTTCACGACGAGAGCCAGTGCCTGTTCCCGGCTTTCCTTCCAGTCTTGGAGCAAGGGCCCCTTAAGATCTTAAGATCCAGGCTTGGCTCCCTGATCTGCCTCTTACTAACCATAAGATGCAATCAGGCTACTGAAACTTTCGGAGCCTTGGTTCCTAATCTGTAATAATCAGGGAGCAGGTCACCCACCTGGAAGCAGGGAGAGAGGAGGAGCTGAGATAGTGCAGAGAAATGGCCCAGCCTAGTATCTGGCACAGAGTAGACATGTGGGCATTACCAGCATCCTTGCCATCTCTTTTAGAGGAAATTACTAAACATAGGGCAGTCACACCTCTTGAGGATCTGGTCCCAGGTGTCTTGGCCTAAGGCGTCTCTTAGGCCAAGACACCTTCCCTGAAGTCCCATCTCATGTACATCACCTGTACACTCTTATGGCTGCCTTTATTCTCCTTTCAAATTTGCACTTACATGTCTAAGATCATTTGATTAACATTTGCCTCCTCTGTGGTAAGAATGGGAGGACAGGGACTTTGTCTGCCACGCTTTCTGCTTTATCCCCAGTGCCTGGCACACAGTAAGGGTTCAGTAAATGTTTGTTGAATGAACAAATGAGTGATCAGATACCCTGCTTGGCAGTTGCATATGTCTTTGCTTAATAAGACACAGGGGAAATAAAGACATTGCTATCTAACAAATGTAATTTCTCTGGGAGGCAAAAAATTTTTGCCAACATGAGTCCATGTGATGTTTATAAATAATTAAATGGGCCCTTGGTGGTGAAAAAGCAAGTAACTCTTGAGTTTCACAGTCTGGTTGAATTTAGCTTTCGTTTGCTCTAGTTTAATGTAGCAATCTTCAGAATTTGCATCTGTTGCTTCCACCTGCTGAATTCCATGGACTAGATCACAGCTGTGTTGCTTTGGGTTGTTGGCAGAGATAGCTCAAAATCTACCCGAGTGTTGCCCCTCAGGTACCCGTTGAGGTGTTTCTCTCTTCCTTCCTGCACGTAAGCATCACCGTGGACGAGTTGTCCCTTGCACCATCCTGCTTGTGCTCCCTTGGGTTTGGACACAGCGATTGCCACATCACAGCTCAGGGCACACACATGGATGCACGTAGACATGCATGCAAGTGCATGTATGTGCATATGTGTGTAAGCACATGTGAAGGCACTGGACAGCGGGGGGAGGAGGATGATCTGCATTTGTCCACTGGGACATAAAGAAGCCATTCCTGTGGAAATGAGTGCTGGCATTGGACCCAGGTGACTCAGGAAGACACACATGCACACATGCACACAGTCATTGAATGGCCTTCTTCCTGTTAAATAGAAGACAAACTAAACAGAGAAAGTCTGAGGGGAATAAGAAAACTTTGATGTAAAAAATCAGAGATGGGTGATGGGAAAAGGTAGCGATTCTGATTTTCTACTCTGGGCCACATGGAGGCTCAGGGTAAGAGAAGTCTCCTCCTAGCCCTGTGGCTCTGAACTGTGCTTTCCTCATTCCAGTTGGAGATGAGCTTCTTCAAGGCCAAAGCACATCAAAGTCTCCTTTATATCCTCAGGGACTGCATAAGGGTTCCTCAGAACCTAGGTGACTGATGCCTGGTAACCCTCCCAGAATTCCTTTAGTAATGGAGAAAGAGTTGGTGGTAGAGATGGGTAGATGTCTCTTTTCCTCTCCAGTTGCCCAGCCAACAACTGCATTTCCCAGCCCCTGTCACTCACACTTGGTGTGGTCACGTGACTTGCTGTCACCAATAGAGTATGAGAGGAAGTGCTTGTGCCACTTCCGGGCCAAGGATTTTAGGAAGCATGTGAGCACGTGCGTCATCTCTGCACTTATTCTTCACCTGCCAGTTGGGTACAGATGACATCTAGGCCTTAGGGAATGGGAGTGGAGGGGACTAGATGGAAGGATCCCAGTCTCTGAGTGACCGTGGGGAGGGAGCCACCTGCTGACTTGAATATCCTTCCAGGTATGTGAGCAAGAAGCAAACTTTTACTATATGAGGCCATTACATGTTTGGGTCTGTTAATCATAGTTGCTTGGCCCACGCTGAATAATACAGATGCTGTATTAGTTTGGTTGGGCTGCTGCAACAAAATACCAGAAACTTGGTGGCTTCAATAACAGAAATTTATTTCTCATAGTTCTGGAAGCTGGGAAGTCCAAGATCAGGGTGCAGGTAATGTTGGATTCATTCTGAGGCCTCTTCTCTTGGCTCGTACCTGGACACTATTTTGGTATGCTCACATGATCTCTTCTTTGTGTGGGGAGAGAGAGAGAAAGAGAGAGAGAGTGTGTGAGCACAATCTCTCTGGTACTTCTTATAAGGACACTCATTCCATCCCAAGGGCCCCACTCTCATGACCTCATCTAATCAATCATAACCTCCCAAAGGCCTCATCTCCAAACACCATCACCTTAGGGATTAGAGCAGCATATGCATTTTGGGGGGACATAAACATTCAGTCCAGAACAGATGGAATATTCCAATCTGAGTCAATGGAGAGGGGAGGGCAGAGAAGATGTTCCCCAAATCTGTGTACATATAGTCTGCCACACACTTGTTTATGACCAGATGTGGCTGACTCCCCAAAAAGGTTCAGCCCCACTAAACCATCTTTAGTGGGGCTCAAGATGGCCATCCTTTTCTGAATAGGTATAATAATTCATTCACATGGTTCACATATTGAAACGTTATGAAAAGATATTTAGTGCCCACTCTACCACAGCCCCCAGTTCCACTACTCACTCCCCTAATACACAAGGGGGCACCATGTCTATTGGCTTCTCTTATATCCTTCTGTAGAGTTAATGTAAATATAAGCATATTTATGTATATCATGTACAGTTGTCCCTCTGTATCTGAGGGAGATTGGTTCCAGTCCCCCTGCAGATATCAGAATCTGAGGATGCTCTAGTCCCTCATATAAAATAGTGTCGTATTTGCATATAAACTACACAATCCTCCCATGTACTTTAAATCATCTCCAGATTACTTATAATGCCTAATGCAGTGTAAATGCTATGCAAATAATTGTTATATTGTATAGGTTTTAAAACATTGCATTATTTTTATTATTGTACTATATATTTTTTGCTTTTTAAAAAGATATTTTTCATCCATGGTTAGTTGAATCTGTGAATGTGAAACCCTTTGATATGGAGGGCTGACTGTGTGTGTGTGTGTGTCTGCGTGTATACATTTTTTTCTTGCAAAAAAGATAGCATACTAAAATGCTCTTCTACATGTTCTTTAACAAGAAATCTTAGACGCCATAGAGAACTTCTTTTTATTCTTTTCCACAGCTATGTAGTATTTCATTAAATGGCTATCATAATTAATTTAGCCAGTCCCTTCTTGATGAACATGTGAATTGTTTCCACTCTTTTGTTGTTAGAGACGGTGCAGCAAAGAATAACCTCCTCATGATTGCGGGAATATCAGGAGGACACAAATGGAATTACGGGGCAAATGCATTTGTAAGTTTCATGAGTATTTGCTTCTCCCCAATGAAGCTAGTTCCCAGGAGGGTCCAGGGCATGTTCAGACTCAGCACTTGGGATTTCATTTCTCTAGAGGCTCCTACCACTAGTCGAAGTGCTCAGCAGAGCTGGGGAAGTGTGGGCAGATCTCAGTCATGATGCAGTATCTTGGACCACTCCAAGGTAGGAGCTGTGGTCCTTCTAGATTCCCTGTGTCTCTGCTAACCAGGGGTTGTGTGCCTGTGCTCTGTTCTCTTGTAACATGGTGCCCATTGGACCTGTGAGATCTGAGCTGTAGTTCCCATCTCTGGCTGCCGTAGCTGATGGTGACACCCAAGAGAGGTGACATGTTTGGGAGAGCTGCAGAAGCTGAGTGGCTCAGAGCTAGGGCTCTGGACTCAGACAATTCGGGTTTGATTCCTGGGTCCATCTTTTCTTAATTCTGTGACCATGGGCAGGTGTTTAACCTCTTGAGAAGGTCTTAGCTTCTTTAGCTATAAAATGGGAAAGACAACCATAGAGTTATTGCGATGATTGTAGAAGATAATGCAGTTGTAAAACACTTAGCACAGTGAATGGCACAAAGTAAGTGCTCGGGATATAAGCGAGTGATAAATGCTCTCAGCAAGAATTTTGCTTCTCTGATTGGCCTTATCTTATACCTGGCCTTATCACTCTCTTCATGCTCTTCATGCTTCAGACTGTGGTTAAATGATGTTTATAGGCCACCAGCAAGTTCCTAGCTTTTGTCACATTTACTCCACTGATCACCTCTCCTCAGTGACAGACTGGCCTAGGACAGTAATGGCATATCTCAAGTGGAGGCTTTGGGCTCAAGAGTTGTCAGCTCAAAATGAAATAAACTCATAGCCCCAAAGAATGATAAATTCATGAAAAAATGCCCCATTCCTTTTTAAAGTTGCTTTCAATTTGGCCAAACCAAGTGACATTCACACTGTGTCAGCACGGCACGGAGGGAAATTGAGAACAAAACTGTTTCTAGCACATCTGGCTGATTTAGACAGACAAGCCTCATAGATTGATGTCCATGACAGATGATCTGGCTGAAGTTATGGTTCTGGGGGCCACAGCGTAGATACAACCTTAACTGAGGACCCTCTTTTGATCCTCAGAATTTGGCAGCATGTTTGTTATATAGTAGGTGCTCAAAAAATATTTATTGAACGAATGAATGAGCAAACCAATGGAGAGAGACTCTGTTAGTGAGTAAGAAATTAAAAAAAAAAAAAGGAGTAAATTCATGCTTTGGGGGAAGACCAGTTTCTGTTCTATGTTGGCTTTACTTCTCTTCATAAGCCATCATTTCCTCTGGCCAAGAGTTGACTTTATCCAGTAACCATGATTTATTGAGTGCTCACTGTGAGAATGCCGAGTGCTAGGGGCTGGTGGGCACACAGGGGTCACCAATTCTCTATGTCATTTAATTTTAAATTAGAAAATATGTTAGCCTGGCAGGGACCGAGATGTCACAAGCTGTTTGACCCTATGACAATTGTGCTCCAGAATCCCAGTTGACTTTAGAAAATGCAGCTTTGAGTGTTTTCTGTCCATGACGATCCAGGTATGAAAATCATCACCAAATAGGCAAGATAGTGGGGCTCAGGGGGGTCGACGAGTAACCCAGGCCTGAATCTGAGCTCAAACGTCCCACGGCTGCCAGACATCCCACATCCCTGGTGAGAAGGGAGACAGGAAGGGGGTCGATGGACAGGGATTTCACGAGTCCCAGCAGCCTCTGCCCTGACCCTGAGCCCTAGCCCCACTTCCTGCTATTATGTTGTCAACAGTTAAATACAGCCCAGCTCCATCCTTTTGAAGGCAGAGACCTGCTCTCCTTTGGAGGGAAAACATGTGTGTGTTCTCAGCTGCCAGCTGACTTCTGACCTTGGCCACTTAGGAGGGCTTGGTAAATTGTATGTGAGCATACTTATTATGGTGTGACCTTCTTGTAAACCTGGCCTGACTTAAGCACACTGGCTTCATCTTCATAACTGTTATGTTTTCTGTTTAAATACTACCAGTAAGGACATGTCCCCTTTTATTTTTATTGCTTATTTGTTTATTCTTACTGTCCTATACCAGAAAGCACACAAAACCAAATTTTCTGATTTATAAAAGCCCTGATTTAGGGTAAGGATGACTGGTTAAAGACAACTCCATGTTCCTATAGTAACAGGGAAAGGAATGAGTGGAAGGTCTTCTGGGGAGAATGTCTTCTACCAGCACCCATATGTCTCAGTTGCAAAGGGGAGTGAGCATCCTTATTGAGAATGGACGGTGTCAGCCATTACGCTGTATGATTTATCTGTAGTAGCTCAGTTCTAACAAAACCCTTCAAAAAAGGGGCCATTTTCTCACTTTATAAATGGAGAAATCAAAGCTCAGAGATGCTGACTCACAAGAGACCACCCAGCTGCTGAGTGACAGGGAAGGGTTGGTTCTTTCGTGGGATCTCCCATCCAAGGCAGAGACTGCAAACTGTTGGCCAGAGCTGGCTTTGCTTGGTATACACAATGTTTAAAGGCCACCCAAGTTAGGTTACTACATTTTATTTATTTATTTATTTATTTATTTTGAGACAGAGTCTCACTCGTTGCCCAAGCTAGAGTGCCGGGGCGTCAGCCTAGCTCATAGCAACCTCAAACTCCTGGGTTCAAGGGATCCTCTTGCCTCAGCCTCCTGCATAGCTGGGACTACAGGCATGTGTCACCATGCCTGGCTAATTTTTTCTATATATTTTTAGTTGACCAATTAGTTTCTTTCTATTTTTAGTAGAGACGGTGTCTTGCTCTTGCTCAAGCTGGTTTTGAACTCCTGACCTTGAGCGATCCACACGCCTCGGCCTCCCAGAGTGCTAGGATTACAGGCGTGAGCCACAGCGCCTGGCCTAGGTCACTACATTTTAAAGTCAGGAAATTTCACAAAAACATCAAGAGAAGCCTTGGACTTCTCTTGAAGAATTTCTGGCCACAGTAGGCCTGCACACCTACAGGGTAACAGTTGGCTTACGAATCATGGCAAGGTGTGTGGTATGGGGTAGGGGTGATGGAGTTGATGGTAGGGGTGTGGGGATGAAGACTGATGAGGCAGAAGACATGTTCTAGAATATTCTGCAGCCAGGTCAACAATTCCAAGCATAACTGAAGGATGTTATGAAGTGTGAGCCATTTTGAGTTTGGACCACTTGGGGGTCACATGAAGGGGCTGCACTAGATCTACGAATTTCCATCTCGTTCTGAGTTTTTCCTAGATCGTGCCTCCTCTGGAAAACCATATGTTTTCCTCCTTGTGACTGGGTTTGTCATACTTGCTACTGAAAAGTGACTTCACCATCAAGGTCACCGTTGAGTGGCAATCTTGGGTTGATATTGCTCAGCACTGATACGTTAACAACTCCAGGGCTCTGTTTTCATGGTATTCCACGTGAACAGCACCTGGCGGGGTGGAGCACATGGCAGTCATCAGGTGGCGTGAACCACTGTTCTTGGTGGGTGAGGCAGTAAGACAGTCTTTCCTCGGGGGCTTAATGCCTGGGACGGGGATGGAGACTTGGAAAGGACATACGGATAACTAAGGAAATGTGGCAGCCACATCCAGGGAGTGCTGGACTAGAATATGTGGAACAGATGCACAGCAGAGACTGGTGTTTCGAATTTGGGTAGGATGAAATTGAAGGCTGTCACATGGCCTTCAACGGAAAGGTGTCATGAAAGAGGCCTGTGTGTATGAACTAATTCATGCTGAAGGGAAGCTGCCAGTCGGGCTGGGATCAGGAACAGGAATGAAGGGAAAGAGGAAAAAGACTTTTTCTAAGAATTTTTACTTCCATATTAAAAAAAAATTCCAATGGAGCATTTCTTTAGGCATGAAGACAATTATTCAAAAAAAAAAATTGGATTGTTGCCCATTTTTATTGCCCACAAGTGATTTTTAAAAATATACACACTAGGAAGATTTTTATTTTTTTTGTATGTACATATATATTTTTTTTCCTGTAATCACACATTTCTTTTCCACTAGCTCAAGTAAAAATCAAATTTTTTTTTTGAAAATCCACGTGTATTTTTAATTTCATGTGCAAAAGAGAGCAAAGTCAAGGACTTTATGAAGAAACAGGAAAGAAGAATTTTGCTTTTAGTCAATTCATTCAGGATCTCAGAGCCCTGTGGGCTCATTAAATCACATTACAAAATGAGCAGCCTGCTTAGGTGGAGAATCTAGATGCCGAGACCCTGGGACACTTGTGCTTCTGGTGAATAAATGGACCCTAGAAGCTTGCCAGACCTGTTTCTCCCGCAACATGGCAGCGAGAACTTTGCACAACACACTTTCTAACTTCTTCTTTCTCATACTCCTAATTCTGCCATCTTCTGCTTGCTATAAACGAATCAGCCCATCTTCTGATCCACATACTAAGCCATAGAGCGCAGCCGTGGAGAAGGATGATTAATCCTGAAGAAAACTTAGGTTCTGTAGTTATCAGTGCCCCGTCCCATTCCCTCAGAATTTACCTCTGTAAGACAAAGGCTGCTCCTGTGACATTTGTGAATCTCTGTCTGGGGCTTTTAATCTGGCCCTGAATGCATAGCCTAAATGCAAGGCAAGCCAGAAAATCAATGTTCTGGAAGCAACCCTTGAGTTGGTGGATAAATGCCCAGAGTCCTCACTCCTTAATCAGGAGAACTCTGAGATTCATGTCCTGCACCAGCTCCCAGAGTTCCCCACTGAGACTGAGCTCTACTTGTCCCAGCAGTAGCTTGTTTGATGACACTATGGCTGCCTTTCTTTTGCTGTTCCACTTGCCCACTCTACTAGTATTTCCCAGATCACCTTCCAGATCAACCA